>JAHBCN010004718.1:0-61325 GCA_019359885.1 Listronotus oregonensis | reverse complement strand
TCTGGCCATTAATTAAGGACGACGCACAGTCCCCAATCAAGACGGGGGGGGTTTGGGGGGGGGGTTTTGCACATCGACCATTCAAGGTTTTTGCCCAACCCCAAGGTGGGGGGGGGTTGGGAGTGGGGGGTAGGGGAAGGAGTGGGGATGCAGTCAGTATATTTCCCCTCTACATTGGGTGCATGATTTATCGAAAAATTTGATCACACCGAGTGCTGCAATCAATTTAGCTGTCCCCACCATATACTACGCAACTTGCCAATACAATTTTTCGAAATTTTGAAAGATAATGCTTCATTTTGCGAGTTTCTGAAAAAAATTTCGAATTTGACAGCTAAATAAAGTCACGTGATCATCCTTATACAGGCTGCCACAGATTCGAGTACATGCATGGGGATCTTGGAAACCGTAATTAGGTGCTTAACAACATGCCGTTTAGAAAGTTGTAAAGTTCCGAGTACTTCCGGAGATATCCGGAAAAACCGAAATTTGCCGATTTCGTTTTCTATTTTTTTACGTTATTTAAAGAGATATGGAAAAATAAAAGACACTTTTCCATGGCCACTTTTTAAGCTCTACAAAACAGCGTTGAGAGATTTTCGGTACGACGTTTCGTTTTGGTGAAACCATCATCAACTTTATTTTTTTAAATACGGCACTCAATTGTTCATTGCATTTTTTTGAAGCAGTTATAATCCCAATTACAATGATGTATAACACTTAATATTTTTCTGTTAAATAAACATATTTTCCATAAGAGACAATGAGTTAGACAAGGAACGCACAATATTTCTTATAGGGGCGTTTTATATTTGTTAAAAAATATTAAGTGTTAGATATTTTTGTAATTGAAATAATAAGGAGTTCAAAAAAATGAAATAAAAAACCAGGTCCGTATTTAAAAAAAAAGTTGATGATGATTTAACGAAAACGAAACTTTGTGCGAAAAAATCCCTTAACGCTGTTTTGTAGAGCTTAAAAAGTGGCCACGAGAAAGTGTCTTTTGTTTTTCCATATCTCTTTAAATAACGTCAGAAAAAAAATAAAAACGAAATCGGCAAATTTCGTTTTTTTTTCGGATATTTCCGAAAGTACTCGGAATTTTGCAATTTTCTAAAGTGGATATGGTTAGTTACGTAAATATACAACTTTGCCATACTTTAACCGACTTCGTATCTCTTTCGGTTTCCGAGATCCCCATGCATGCACTCGAATCTGTGGCACCCTGTATACATTATTTGGCATTATTTTTCAAACAAAAACTTTTGGCAAAAAAAATTACCCTAATTAATTAGGGAAAAATTTTTCCATTTGATGCGGACTTTATGGTTGACACTGTATATTATCTTAGGAATAAGTAGATAATTTTTTATTTTTGCCTTATATCTAATATGTTATTTTTTATGTACCTAATTATAATAAAAAGTATCCCCAGTTGTTGTCTTTTTTTTATTAATTTGTGGCCCACATTATTTTAAATTTATAGGAGAAAAGTAATTTTGTTATAATAACCAATATACCAAAAATATTTTATGTTTTTTTAGAATAAAATATTTTATAACTATTTATGTTGCTAATTAATATTTTTTAATAAACTAAAATTTAAAAAATCATCATAATTAGAACGATTTAAAAATTAATATTTTTAATAAATTTATATCTAATCGAAACTTCTAACATAAACCATACGCCACTGGTCGAAACTGCAAGGCTCCGTACAATGTTGCCTTGATCAGTCCTAATTTATCTTCTATCCTTTTTCCCCTTATATGGTTTTATTGATAATGTCTGGGACAAAACAAAGTGTCACTTATGAATGAAATGTTAAGTCTTTTCTTTCTTTCGTCTGAGGTAATGCCACTTTGCTGGACACGACAAACCGACAGAAGGTTTGCTGAGGCATTTGGTGTAATAAAAATAGTCAGTTTTCAAATAATTGTTGCGACCACAGCGATCACATAAAATGTTTGTAACTTTAAAGTTTTGTTTGTCCTTTCCCTTTTTGTTCTTTTCTTTGGTATTTTTCTTTCAATTTTTATTTTTTTCAATTTGTAATAACAAATTTGTTACTCATTCCACTTGGTCCTGAAGTAAAAAGAATTGCACTTGCCTTAAGGGCTTTTTGGTGATTTACATTTTGTTGTATTGTTGTTTAACCTCATGGTCCAATGGTTTTAACAAAGGCAAAGGTCAGTTGATTTTCCGCTAATGTTTAAACAGCAGTAATAACACCCTTATAAGACATTGGTAGCGTCAACAATAAATGTGTGACTTTATCCATTTCATCGAGACCAGCTCCAGCAGCTATTAAGTCTGAAATTATGTTATTAAAACGGGTAAAATGCTAAACCAAAGTTAGGTCACCTTGAAATTTTAGGTTTATCAACTGTTTTCCTAATGCTAGTTGGGTAGCGAAACTTCGCCGGTTGTAGATAGCATCCAACTTTATTAAAATATCTCGGGCTTTATCATTTTCTCCGGCAAAACCAAAAAACTTTTAGCAATTAGGTCTTTTTAGTCAGGTGTAAGGGCAGTAGGTACTGCCTCATCTATTACACTTAGCACTTCTAGTTCAGCGAGTAGAGCACGAACTTGAAACTTCCACAAGCTATACTTTTCACCATTAAACGGCTAAATATTTGGTTTGGATACATTATTGTCCGTGATTTATACTTTTTTCAAACACGCCCGACAACTAAACTATTTTTCCCGTTGCTCTGGGCCCATAATCTGTGGGGATTATTTAAATAAAAGTCACTAGTAGGGGAGTGAATAAATAAACTTTTATTTTCTTAATAGAGAAAAGAAAACCAAGTTGTTATTAGAACGAAAAACGTCTTAAGACTAAAACGAAAAATAATCCATCTTCAGATTATTGCTTTCACAACAAAAAATATAGGCCACATTCGCAGAAGGCTGACGTATTAAAACAGAATAATATAGCTTGATATTATTCTTATTATGTATTTTGTAATTTTAACAATTATTTTATGTTGTTTCTCCTTTATTTTAATCTAAATCAGTGAAGTATTCTTCTGTATTTAAAAAAAAATATGCAAAACGGCTATTTTACATTTTTTTAATATGAGAAAAGCTACAAATATGTCCCGTTATAGTCCTCATTACATAAGGTGGTTTTAGTTTTTAAGTTGTATTTAAATAAAACATTAGACAATAGTTTTTTTCAGCCATATATCATGTTAATTGCTTTAAATAATCGTAGCTCAACTTTAATTGAATAGGCGCTTAGCACTTTTTGTGGGCATTAAATGCGACTGAATCGTTAAACTCGGCTATGCAACGCTCATGATTCAGTCGGGAAAAAAGCCAGATACTAAAATACGACCAAATGCATAGTTTATTTGCTTTTTATGGATCAATTCTTTTATCGTCTTGAATTTGAGATTTACGGTTGTTAAATTCTGAAAGAATAATAGAGAAGCTCGTCCTGGTGATGTTTTCACTTCCATCTTGTCGTCTTAAGCTCACACCCTTATTTAATTCTCTAAAATTACTTTGACATTTTAGGAACAAAAATCTACCTTTGTCACAAAAATAGATACTGAAACTGGAATTTCAAAATCCAAAGCGCAAAGAATTTTGACGTCCAAAAAATATGTTTCCTATGTTGTTAATATAATTCAATATTTGCATCCTGGTGATGATGTGAGAAAATTGGAATTTTGTCTCTGGTTTTTAAATAAATTTAACGAAAATCGTTCTTTTCACGAATAAATATTTGGTCAGATAAATGTCGAATAAAAAGTTGATGTATTCTTAACCGACATAATGAAAGACATTGGATCTCCACAAATCCCCACATGGATTTGTGGTAAATGTATATTATTTATATTTTCAAAATAAACTTAAAGAAAATTTGAATGCGGATAGATATCTGGACATACTCCAATAAAACCTTTTTGATATCTTTAATCATGATTACTTAAATGAAGTAATGGAGATTTACTTTTAATAAGATGGTGCCCTTACACATAAGGCTTTTCGAATACGAGAGATTTTATGTACTTACCTTAGAAACCCTTGAATAGGAACACATGGATCTATAAGGTGGTCACCACGATCTCTCCGGAACTACCACCGGATTTTTTTCTTTGGGGAGTGTTGAAAAGTAAAATTTATAAGAAAGTCATCTTAGCACGACAACAATTTGATTAACCCTTTAAGACCCATGTGCATAATTATGTACACAATTTTGTTAATTTTTTTTCTCGGCCTTAAACTAAATTTATCGTTTAGATGAAGAGTACATAATAATGCATACGTTTATTATAAAATGCTAGCATAGTGGCGTGATCTTGTGACAAATATGAGAACTACCACTTTTTGACATTTACGTTATTTCCATGATGGCTGGCAGACGAGGTAAGCTAAAACTAATCTTCTGTTATTGATGCACCTATCTAAATAAATGTATATATTATTATCTCATATTGCAAAGGAAGGTTGAAACTAGATATATACACATATATTTTTTGCCAACTCTTTTTAGCAAAATGAAAAAATGGCGGTTTTGTTGAGGCGGCATAATTATGCACAATTGGTAGCAAGAGTTGATTGCCTAAAAAAACGCTGCTTCCTATTTGTGGTCATAATTCTGCACCGTTGGTACAAATTGTTACGCAAAAATTTGTTTTATTTCAGAAATTAGATATTACAATCCAGCGAATGAAGCAGATGCAGCTATTTTACTGGATTTCCTGGAAAATTCTTCTGATATCGAGTTGAGCGATGACGAACAAGGGGAGGAGGAAAATATTTCCCAAAATACTATACCAGATATTGTTCGTATAGGAGCCGACAAAGTTGGTCCAAAAGTTTTGAAATTCCTGAGTCCCACTGGGGGATGAAGATGATTTGCCTTTTTTCATTATTTGCAGGAACACCAAATGAATCAAATTTCGATGATATAATCACACCAAAGAATGATATAAAATGGTGTAAGCGCAATTTCCAGAACCCTGATATAGTTAGGAATGAAGCAGACCAAAGCAATGGAGAGTCTGAAGTTCTAAGTCCTTAAGAATATTTCCAAAAATATATAAATGATGTTGAATTTGAAAAAAATGGCAACTTTTACCAATATATATGCCCATCAAAAAAACGTTCAATTCAAACCAACGAGTAAATCTGAACTAAAAAGTTTATTTGGTGTAATTGCGATTGGCTGCCTAAAATTTCCAAAAGTTCGACCGTTTTGTGACAAAACCTTGAACATGACTCTCTTCAGAGATACAATGAGTAGAGACAGATTCTTTCAACTCCGGACAAATTTACAATGTGTCAATAACTTAGAGATTCCAGAAAATTGTAATGACAAACTGTATAAAGTTCGCCCTCCTTATAATGCCATTAGAAATCGATGCGCAGAGATAGATTTAGAAGAAAACTTATACATAGATGAGCAAGTAGTTCCATTCAGGGGACACCTATCAATTAAACAATATACAAAAGGTAAACCAACTTCCTGGGGTGTAAAAATATTCGTTCTATGTGGAAGATCTGGGATAGCGTACGATTTCGTAATTTATCAAGGAGCGTCCACTGGTTTTGACGTAGGCAACTTGAAAACATTTGGTTTTGGAGCATCAGTTGTCATCCATTTTTCAGAACAAATACAAAAAGAGGGACACAAACTGTATTTCGATAACTACTTTTCATCATTTTAACTTCTGCAAGTCCTGAAGCATAAAAAAATATATGCTGCTGGGACAGTAAGAGTAAATCGATTTAGCAAGCCTTCACTATTGAATGACAAAGAGTTGAAACAAAGAGTTGGGGGATCTCATAATGAAATGACTACCGAAAATGAGGATGTGGCATTAGTACAATGGATGGATAATCGTACAGTGATTCTTGCTTCGAATTTTGTGGGTGTTGGGCAGCAAGACTTAGTTTCTAGGTGGGATAAGACCCAGAAGAATACGTACAAGACCTGAAATTGTAAAATTTGTGTTACCAAAAAGTGGTAATATACCACTCAATGGGCGGCGTTGATTTACTTGAACCAATGATAGGACTATATCGAATTTACTTTCGTTCTGGAAAGTGGACCTTGCGCCTAATATTTCATGCAGTAGACTTGGCTGTTGCCAACAGCTGGTTCGAATATAGGAAAGATTGTGATCGACTTCAAATTCCAAAAAAATCTCAGATGGGCCTTTTAGATTTCCGTTTGCGTTTGGCAGAGTGTATGGTGAAGATTGGTAAGCCGGCTCAAGGTCAATGCAAAAGAGGAAGACCAAGTATTGGAATACCTGAGGTGCCAAGGTCAAAAATTCCAAAACGTAATAAAGAAATAAGGCAATGTTCGGAAGTACAATAGGACTCCGCAGATCATCAGCAGCAAGGAGGAAAAGCGGTGCAAAAATGGCAAATGTAACAAAAAAACACTTTTTTTTGTGGAAAATGTAGCGTACATTTATGCATACAAAAAGAAAGAAACTGTTTTGTTATGTATCATAAAAAATAATGTTTTAATCTGACTTTTATTAACTTTTCTCATTATTTTTTATCCGTAGTATGTTTTTGTACGTCTATTAAAACATTTTGTACATAATTATGCACATGATTTTTTTTATTAAAAAAAAAAAAAACTTACAATTTACTAAGTAAAGTCTCTTTAGGCACTAATTAATTAATTATTCACACCGAAATATTTTTTATCGCGCTTAAAAAAATTGGGTCTCAAGGGGTTAAAGAATTAATGAGACCTCTGCAGAAATAAAACCATTACACATGATAAATGCGTTAAAATCCCTTTAAAAAATAGTCAAGAGTACATTGAAAACAACGGGAGGGCTTTCAAACATTTGCGATGATTCCCGTAATTTTTTTCCTTAATCTGAATCTTTTATTTTGTTTTAAAGTTTAGTTAAACTACTTTGCTGTGCCAACTTTTCTTATACGTACTGTTTGTATATTAAAATATATTTTTGTAATGTCTTTCCAGCTACAATGTCTACATACTTTTAATTCTAGAATATTGTTTCATAGACTCCTGTGGTTTAAAGTAATAAAGTTTAAGTAAATGGCCTAGAAATCCAATAATATCCAAGGTATGCTATATTTTAAAAAAAGGAATTAAATGTTCTATCTTTTTAAATTAAAATATATAGGGTACCACATTTAAAAAAACGGTAGGTTAGATCTGATTACCTGACTCCGTATAGTTATTTCAAAACGGCAATTTATTCAACAATCATAAAAAGAAACTTTTTTTAAACATTTGCTGTATTTCTTTTAACTAAAAAAATATTGGGACATTCTAAAATTATTTGACAATTTTTTTTATTTTCTCCCCGTATCTCTTTACGTATACTTTTTTGATAGCAGTAATATTTACGGAGATACCCTATAAAAGGTCCGAAAATGGGACACCCAGTACAATAATATCCACCAGTATTTATTTTTAAATAAAATAAAATATTTTAGCAGCAGCCGCAACTATTTTAATTTAGTAAAATTAGTTTAAACGTTAATTTTTCATTTAAATAGGTATAATTTATGTTTTTTTATAATTTGCAAATTAAACACAATTTCTAAAAATATAGGTAACTTTCATAGAAATTTTAAATGCAAGGATCTAGTTTACCCAAACTATTTATCCTTTAAATTCTCCGTGGTACATGCTGGACATGGGTCAAATTAAAAAAAATTGTCAAGAAATCTCGACCTAGCCCTATTATTTCTTATCTTGAAATTAAAAATTTACTTCTGGTCTTGAAAGCAAGACAATATCACGTCGAGATCTTGAAAATTTCAAGAAGTTGGCCTTCCCTAGTTGGAGATACGAGATAGGTTTGAAAAGTCCGTGCAAAAATAAAAACTACTTACTTGTTTGGGGTAAACTTTTTTTTTCTACATAGTCTTCTTTTAGGCTTATACACTTTGTCCAACGATGTTCCAGTTTGTTGATCCCTTCCAAATAATAGGATTTGTCCAAGTCTGCAAAATATCGATCAGTGTCTGCAATCACTTCCTCCCATTTCTTCAAATTGGGGAACAAATAGTAGTCCGAGGGAGCCAAGTCTGAAGAATTGGAGAGATGTAAAACGTGTTGGAATCCTATTTCCATTAATTTTGCGACCACAACTGCTGAGGTGTGTGCTGGTGCGTTGTCGTGATGAAAAAGAACTTTCTTGGGGCCAATCGTGGGCGTTTTTCTTGCAGCTTGGTTTTCAAACGGTTCAATAATGATGAATAATATGCACCTGTAATAGTTTTACCCTTTTCCAGATAGTCGATGAGGATTATACCCTGCGAATCCCAAAAGACAGTCGCCATAACCTTTCCGGCCGAAGGAACTGTCTTTTACCTTTTTTGGTGCAGATTCCCCCTTGGTAACCCTTTGCTTAGATTGTTGTTTGGTCTCAGGAGTATAGTAATGAATCCATGTTTCATCCACAGTGACGAAACGACGCATAAAGTCCTCCAGATTCTTCTGAAACAGCTGCAAACCATCCTTGCAACACTTTCCCGATTCCGTTTTTGGTCAAGCGTGAGCAATCGTGGCACCCATCTTGCGGATAGCTTTCTCATGTCAAAATGTTCATGTAAAATATTATGTACTCATTCAGTCGGGATGCCCACAGCACTAGCAATCTCACGTACCTTAACTCTTCTGCCCATCCATCACCATATCATGGATTTGATCAATGATTTCTGGAGTCGTGATCTCCACAGGCCGTCACGTTCAGCTTTACTTGTACTCATATGGCCTGTTCGAAAATTTTGAAACCACTTGTAAACTGTTTTAATCGAAGGTGCAAAGTCACCATAATGTTTATCAATCTTCTCTTTAGTCTCCTGAAGTGTTTTTCCTTTCATAAAGTAATGTTTAATCACCACACGAAATTCTATTTCGTACATTTCTTAAAAATCACTCGACTTCCACGAATGCCAAACACAAAGAAATAGACCAATATGGCTGACACTTGATGTGCGTTCATTCAACAGATGCTACTAACTAAACATGACCTCGATACGCGCCGATGCGGTGGTGCCATCTCTCGGACTTTGCACGGACTTTTCAAACCATCCTCGTGAATCACTAACCGAAATGTGTATTAATTAACAAATAAAAAAATTAAAGTTTAAGATTTTGGTGATATTTAAACTATAATGTTATCTAACACCTTTAAGGAAAAAATAAATTAGACTCAACCACTAAATTTTTTACAATTTCTTTAGGCCCTATCGAATACGAGATGCTTTTAAATAAAATATATCATAATGTCAAAAATGTGACATTGCAACTTAACACTTTTAAATTATTATACTAGGCAAAACCCACTTTTAGGGGGCGTGGGGAATTGTCTTTCTTAAAAAGCGTTCTCAGGTCATCTTTATGGAAATGTTTTATTCCATTTTTAAGTCTAAAATACTTTCTTGAAATATATTTGAGGTAGTTTTGGGATACCTTGTATATAAACTAATACTTTATTGTCTAACCTGGTACATAAATATTTAACATAAAAATATTTAACAAATTTACGACCCGGCAATTTGTCAACAAAATAGTACATGTCGCAGTCTATGCATATACATTAACGATCAAATATTAATTCTTATAACATACTACTCCACCTTTCAGGGGTATTATGTTGTCAAGTCATACAAAGGTAAACGTCTAATACACAGTTACTTTTAAAATATAAAACCCTTTGCAGGAAAAAAAACGGATAATTCAAATTGGTTTTTGATCCCTGAGTAGTTAAAATGTCTCTTGAAGCGGTAAGATTTAACTTATTACTTAATATAAAATTTTAATAAAGTGTTTAAATTAATATATTTATATTATACAGGGTGGTCGGTAATGAATGCGCCAAAAAGCAATCCTAGTACTCGTGAAAATAACAATGTTGAACCATGCCCTAGTAAAATGTCGCTCATTAATGAGATAAAGGGTGTTATAGTTTAATTTTTGATATTGTTACCTATTTCTCTATAGCTCAAACTTTTCTCAGCAATATATTTTAATTACAATATGCTAAGACAACTCAATTAACATAACAACTTCTAAACTTTTAGTAGATCTTGTGTCTAATAGCATTTGAGAGATCACTGATCGGAAAATGCTATCCATTCTCAAACCAACACTTCCCCACTACCCTCACCCGGTTGTCGCCCATTCTTAAAGCCTGTGAAGGTACTCGAGAATATGCTCTGATATATGTATATACTTTTATTTATGTATTGTAAATAGATTGTGTGTACAGATGTAGTCTTAGAAGTGTTGTAAACATAATAATATTCATAATTAATAAAGCTATTTGTAGGTAAGTAAGTCTATAGCTTAAGTTGTTTCTGAGATATTGACATGAAAACCGAGAATCATTGGTTTCTGGGGATGAGGAATATTATTTTATTCTACTTTTTGACACAAAGCGTAGGTGGCGCTCGCTACACCATATTCACACGCTGTTGCATGCCATAACTTTCTTTCTATAACCATGTTATTGTTTTTTATGAAAGTATGTGATAGAGTGATGATTTTTAAGAAAAAAAGGTGTATTACATTTATTTTGGTTAAACGAACCGTTTTCGAAATATTTGCATTTAAACATTCTACTGCACAGTCAAAAATTAGTTAACAATAAACTTAACTTAAATAACATTAAATAACAAATAAATTAATGGAATCACTTTAACAAATGCGCAAAATGTCCACTATTCACTTCTAGGCATTATCATTTACCTCCATAAAAAATAATAAAATGGCTAAAGTAAGAAAGTTATGGCATGAAACAACTTGTGAATTTGGCGTAACTAGCGCCACCTACACTTTATGTCAAAAAGTATAATAAAATCATATTCATCATCCCCAAAAACCCCCGATCCTCAGTTTTCATGTCAATATCTCAGAAACAACTTGAGCTATAGAGAAATAACAATTTCGAAAATTAAACTATAACAACCTGTATCTCATTAAAGAGCGACATTTTACTAAGGCTTATTTGGTTCAACATCGTTATTTTTATGAGTTTAAACTAGGATTGTTTTTTACCAACCACCCTGTATTACATATTACATTATATGTACGTATATTATTTTCCCTAATGAGTTGTTTTTTTTTTGTACACGGGATATAGTATATGTTTTAATTCATTTAGATATTTAATATTTCATTGTATTGTTTTTTACCTTAGGTTTATGAATAGGTTGACTAAGGTTTATAATTATTTTTTTGTTATTTAGAGCTCCTTAGTAGTTGGTTGCGCCACTTGAGCCGGGTTCAAAAAAACATAAAAAACCTCGTTTTTTATGTTTTAAACTTATGTTTTTATGTTTTAAACCGATATAAGACCTTTAAACCCGGCTCAAGTGGTGCAACCAACTACTTTCCTTTTTCTTTTTTAATAATTACTACTTTTTCGTTGTTAAAGTCTTGAGTAAGCATTTTGGTTTCTTTTAAATTTATTTTGTATTTAGTTTAAGACATAGGAATATATGTGTAGCGAAGTAAATATTTTTGTTTTTTATCCCTAATATTTCGCTAACCATTTATTAACTTCATCAGACGTAGCAAAAAACTTATATAAAAGAAGAACACAAAGGTAAAATATAAATATTTTTTAAATTAGGCGGTACTTACAAATTTAGAATTAGTCAATATTAAAAAACATTACTATGCTACACCTAAGCTCTTTTATTTCAGATGGGGAATGACAAAATAAAAATTGTGACAACACAATTCCAATCTCGTTGAAAAAAAAAGAAACCAAAAAAACTTTCTATATAATGAAAATATGAAAAAAATAAACAGTAGTTTTTTACACTAAAAAATAAGAATGTCTTTACAGTAACAAAATAATTTACAAGATATGTACAAATGATTTAACAAATGATGAAATGGTGTTAAACTACAAGACCATATTATTTCTTGAAATGTAGCATATAAAAACGACATATCTTAAATTTTAACTAAAATTTTTCTAATAAGAATATTGATCATCCTTATTTTTAACAGTAAGTTTAAGAAAGTGCGCAATAATGGACGCAAAACAATTTTCGAGACCTGTAATGTCTGTTTAGCTTAAAAAAGGGTCTTGAGTAAATCAAGTAAGAACCTTTCTATTAAATGTATTTAAAAAATGGATATATAGTAGAACCTCACCTATTCGATATTCAAGGGACATTCAATTTATTTCAAATTAAAAAAAGTTTAAATTATTGAGAGTTTCAATTATAGAGGTTAATGTAAATAAATTTAAATTAAAGAGGCACAACACCAAAACAAACAATCCACAGACACAAAGTATAGTACGGCAAAAAGCATCATATTCACACGCTGTTGCATGCCATTACTTTCTTACTATAACCCTTTTATTATTTTTTATGGAAGTATGTGATAGAGTGGTAATTTTTAAGAAAAAAAGGTGTATAGCTCATTTCTCACATTTATTTTGGTTAAACAAACAAACAATCCACAAGCATCATATTCACACGCTGTTGCATGCCATAACTTTCTTACTATAACCCTTTTATTATTTTTTATGGAAGTATGTGATAGAGTGATGATTTTTAAGAAAAAAAGGTGTACTACATTTATTTTGGTTAAACAAACAAACAATCCACAGACACAAAGTATAGTACGGCAAATGCAGCTAACACAACAACGTTCAAATGGGTTGAAGGAAAGTGAGTAGAAGCATTTCTTCATGTTTCAATTCGAATTCTAAAGGCTCGAATATAAACATATTCGAATTTTAGAGGATAAATTATGCATTAAAAACACTTTAAATTAGCGATATATTTTTCGAACACTAAAGGTTATTAAAAGTTTAGGGAAGGGAACAGACAAAAGTTACTAACCATAAAGGTTTTCGAATTATCGAGGTTCGAATTAATGGGGTTCGAATTAATGAGGTTCTACTGTATTTTCATATTTTAAGGGCATTGTTATTTTAAAATTCAAAGCTTTTAATTGTTTTAACAAAAAAAGTCCAAGAACTAATTAAGATTTACACTAAAAATATAATTCTGTAAATGTAAACATTTATGTAATATAAAGGCCAAGTTCCTATCCAACAATCTCGGCCTCTAATTAGAGAACTGATATCTAAAATTAGACCAAGTTTAGTCCACAATTTTGTTTTACCCTTTTTTGACTTAGCAAGTTTTTTACTCATCTGTCTGTATAAATAAATATTATTTTTTTATTAATACTGACAGTTTTTTTAATATTACAGACAGATTAGTAAAAAAATTGCCAAGTCAAAAAAGAGCGCACAAAAATTGTGGTCAGAACTTGGTCTAATTTTTGATCTCAGTACTTTAAGAGACCTCTTCCCTTTTTCCGAGTTCAGTGAATGAAAATGATGGGGGGGATTATCTCTTACCTTTTTTTCTCAGCATTCCGTGTTCTGTTGGTAGGATCTAACCTTTATGCCGAAAAAGTACGAAAATTGCTCATTTATTAAAATAAGCAATTTTCTTTTGCGTTTGGTTTGGGGTCTGATAGATAAAATGTAACTTTCTATATTTAGTAAATTAAATCCTGCCTGCATTTTAAATTTTAAGACAATTACCTCAGAAATTCAAGTTCAATCAGATTGCAAAGTTCTAAGTTACCCCGACATATACGATATTCCCGCCCTGTTTCAGTGTGTTCCGAGTTTAAATTTAAAGTTTTTAGAATTTTTTCTTTACTAGTGTCCTAAAAATTACTTACATACTAAATATCAAATCTCTACTCTCTCGAGAAGTGCCCCATTATTTTGATGAGTCAGTGAGCCAGTGACTCAGTCAGTCAGTAGTAAAAAACTACACATGACTTTTTTGACTGGTTAATTAGAATACTTACCTGAATTTACGTATCAAAATTTAGTCCTTTTTTTTAACGATAACAAAGTTATGATAGCATATGTTGAGCACTGTTTATTTTACTCTTTATTTAGAAAAAAAATATTGGAAATTGTATGCTTCTTATTCTTTATCTTTCTATCATATTATTTTACATTTCATAAATGTTTTTATAAATAATAAACTTTTAACCTTGGTAATCTACTAATAGTTGTGCCCATGAGTGTTATACATACTTCCCATACTTATATTTTTACTTAAATACATCATGAGTAAAAAGCAAAAATAATTGATAATTTTCGCCATAAATTTCACCAAAATCCGCTTTTGTTACTAGAAACCTGGAAAATGTGCTTAGGCTTTGATACAGTAATACATAATAGATATTTACCTACCCAGTGCAAAAAAGTAACATCAAATTCCATAAACTGTAAAATATATAAATATGTGATCAGAGCTGTCGCAATTACTTGTAAAAGTAATTCAATTATCAATTAAAACCAAAAGTAATTGAATATTTTATCAATTACTCTATTTAAATTACTACATATATTAAACACGATATACTAAACAAATAAAATATGTATACTAATATGCATTATACGCGCACGTCACACTATTAAAACCGCTTTCTCGGCAAGTTCAATATTGAATGACTCTAAAACAAAATTTTTTTTGTCCTACCCTAAACATCAACAGATTTTTCCACAAAATACCGGCAGTTTTTCCATAAAGCAATTGAATTACTTGAGATTCGTGAAAATCAATTACCAATTATAATTACATTATCCTATTAATTGACAATCCAAATACAATTACCTTTATCGAAAAGTAATTGAATTAAAGTAATTACTGAAAAGTAATTGAATGCGATTTTTCAGTTATTTTAATTCAATTACCAACAGCTCTGTATGTGTTCTATTTTAGCAATTCAATGCATCTGCAGATCAAATCAAGAAATTCTCGAAACGCCCATCAGACTCGGATATGTTAGAGATTTATGCTTTATATAAACAAGCCACTGTAGGCGACACAAATACCCGTAAGTATTTGTATTTATAAAGTTTTAGTACAAAATGAGAAGTCTTTCAATGTATCTTCAACAGATAGAGAGCGTTTGAATTGACGCTTGGAACTGCCTAAACGCTTGATTAGTCCTTCATCTTTTTTCTTTAAACTTATTTTAAATGGGTGAAAAATATCTTCTGGTCAAAAAGTACCTCCTCATTTAAACAAATCGCCCATAAGATATTGCCTAATTTCAGATTTTTTCTAGATTGGTCATCTGGCGCTCAAATATCTTTTTAAGCGCCATATGTCGGAAGTTTACTTAGTAGTTAGTTCATGATAGTTTTGTTAACAAGTCAGTTTTTGTTGCCTCTTGCGAATTTTGCAACGTCGAATTTAATTGAGCGGGTAGTTTGCTTGATATTTGTTTTTTTAAGAAAATATCATGTGCGGAATGTTAAAAATGGGGTCGGTTAAATTGAATCCCTCCTCACTTAACTTTTTTAATAATTTTTTACATATTTTTGCACAATTTTGCACAGTAAACAAAAATCCTTGGTCACCAATTTACAAGTTATAAACAAATTTAAGTCGGAGGGGCAACTTAATGATAGCCCCCCCCACTCAATTATTTTTCAAATTTGAGATATTGAAAGTACCATTCTTTTAACATTTTTACATTTTTTTAGTTGATACAGAAAGTACGATTTTTGTACAATTTTTCACACATACGGTCGAGTGATGATCGCGTTGTTAAATTTAGCGATGGACTTAGCAATTGTTAAAAGTTAACAACGGTTTAGAATGTTTAACAAAATTTCAGATTTTGATAGGTTGCCTACTAAAATCATTGAATAACACTGACAATGACGTAATGTTAAACATTCTAAACCGTTGTTAACTTTTAATAATTGCTAAGTCCATTGCTAAATTTAACAACGCGATCATCACTCGGTCGTTAATGTTGATTTTCGCACAGTTACCAAAAAGATGTACCAGTTCCTCCCCCTTAACTTTTTTACATTTTTTGGTGGATTTTAAAAGTACGATTTAGGCACAATTTTGTACACATAACGCCGATTTTTGCAGTTTTCGAAAACCGGTAGTTACTTTTCTAAAAATATGTATCAACCTCCCCCCACTCAACATTTTAACATTTTTTTTTGCATCGACACATAATGCCGATTTTTGCACAGTTGAAAAATAACTGAGTGGGGAGGGGCTAACGTTAAGTTGGCCCCCCTACTTAAATAACTTCTTGTATACTGTTGTGCAAAAATTATGTCTGTACAAAATTGTGTATGATGTACGCAAAAATATGATGTATAAATGTTTTAAAAAGTTGAGTAGGAAGGGTCTTCTCCGAATTTCTTCCGCCAGGCCAGACAGCAAACAGAGAGTACTTACGTGAGCCTATTAAAGCGTTGGAGAGAAAACGTTTATCGCAAAAGGTCAGAATTGTGGAGAAAGAACTCGTGGTTTCTTGGGCCGAGATGGGCGACCCCCTGCAGCCCTGATCTTAGCGGTTTTAGTAGTTTAGTAGGCACATTTGATTACGTAAATATAAAACTCTGTTAGCTGGGTTATGCCTATCTAGGCGGCGCCCTGCTTAAGAAAGCAGACTATTTATTAATAGGTATCGGTCCTGGCTTTAAATTTTGAAAAAAATACTCCTTTGAAAGTTCGTGAGTGGATGCACTTTAGCGTAACCTAAAACTTTTTTATCTTCGAAAATTTTGAAATTTGGGGTGTTTTCGATGTGGTATGCGTCAGACATCTGATGTTTAGGTAATTTAATAACCTTTTCTTTTTTACTTAACTTAATATAAGATTTTATAATGCAAACATCGAAAAATATACTGGCCTACAAAAATATTAAGGCATTTAGGGGAACTTAACAGGTCAAATTCATGATGTTATGTAATTTATAAATAACCAGCTGATTTTTGCACAATTGCTAGATAAGTTATAGTAAAGTGGTATGGTTATTCTGGCCTACAAAAACCAAGGGTATTTTGCCCTGACCTATGCCCCAAACATAGTTGACGCATGCCACATCAAAAATGCCCTTGTTCTCAGAATTTTGGAAGATAATAAAATTACACCAAAATAAATCCGGGTCCCATACCTAAACGATAAATTCTATTTTAGCTAAACCAAGTGATCAAGTTGGTGTCGCTAAGTGGAATGCATGGAATGGCAAGAAAGGGCTGGCTTCAAATCAAGCAAAGGAACAATATATTGCGAAAGTAAAAGAACTGGCACCAAAATTCTCCTAAATTAGAGAATTACCAGAATAGTATCCTAATAATCTAGTATAATAAATTATTTTAAAAAGTATTTATGTGTTATTTTTACTCCGTGTTCTTAAAAAGGGTAAAACTGATTTCTGAATTCAGTTATTTATCGTGTTACTTTGAAAGCAAGTAACAGTAATATTATTTATTAAGATAGTGACAGGTAGAGATCGAACGCTGTTAGAATAACACCGATACGTCACGGTTTTATACGGGTTTGCCATATGAGACCGTGACCTATCGGTGTTGTTCTTACAGCGTCTAAGGTCAAATGATTTGTTTCAAAAGAATCGCTTAAAGATGAAAAAAAAGGTGAATATAAATGATTTCGAATTGCATGCCAAGAAAAAGGATTAAAATTTTCGTTAAAATAATTTGTCTGGGAAAATTGGCATACACCGCTCGTTGAAACAAACTTAAAAAATTAAGGAAAAATCTTGCACAAATTTTTAGCAAGTTTTGGGTGATCTTGAAGTCCATCAAATAATGTTCAATAGTCATTTTATAATAAAAGAAATATGTAGCACAAATGGCATGTAACCTGAATATGCACTTCGTATTATAAACATTAATTAAAGTCGCAAAACACGTTTGCAAATTTTTGTGACTTTATTTTGAATGCATTTTTTACTCATTAAAGAGTATTATTTTTAGTTTACAATAAAAATGACCTGCTCGTATTTGCGGCACAAAATAGAAAAAATATAGAAACAAATAATTTTAGTTTCCCATGTTTAGTACTCAAAAAACCGAAAACTTTTTGTAATTTTAACTACATTGTATGGGTTTCCGGGCTTAATTGCCGTGGTCGTTGGTATTTCTACCTGACGTTTCGTCTACTAATGCGGCATACATTATCAAAGGTGGGTCCGAGGTCGAAGTACTCCTCCTGACGGCTCACGGTTGACTGTTACGGCGACTGGTGGACGGGGCTTTCTGTTCTGTTCCAGCCAATGGGAAAGGAATTGGATTGTATGCCTTCATTTTAAGCGTTTTTGTATCTTTTAGTGCTGGTATCCAAGTTATACTAAGATTAAGGCCCTCTTCTTTTCTTTTAAAGTTATTCTTATGTTTTTGTATCTCTATTGCCTCCCTGCATATTCTTGGATAATAATTGGCTGTTCTATCTAGGACTTGTGTGTCATCAATAAGGATCCTATGATTGCCCTGTGAGCGTGTTCAGCCACAGCGGATTTGCCCATATCGGCAACTTTTTTTGTGTTCCTTAAGCCTGGTGTTAATACTGAACTTTGTTAAACCTGTGTAAACCGACCCACAGCTGCATGGAAGTCTGTAGACTTTTGGTGTCGTGGGGGTTTCTTTTATCCTTACCAAATCTCAGACTTTGCTGTATTGTGGTTGTGGGTTTAAAGAGAGTTCTTATTTTGTGGTTCTCCAATATCCTTTCTATTAGGTCTGTTGCATTTTTATTATAGGGCAGGACCATTGTTATCTCTGAAGAATGTTCTCCTATGTGTTTCTTGTTTTTGGCTTTTGCACATGTCTGCATTCCTTGTGTAGCCGTTATTTATCAACGCCTTTTTCAAATGTTGCGACTCTGCATTTAAGTGTTGGCCTCACATATTCTTTTAGGTCTGTCAGAGTCTTGATAACGCCTGTTTTTGTCTTGGGTGGTGATTAGGTTCCTTGTTGAGGTACCTGTCTGTGTGTGTAGGTTTTCTATATACTCTGTGCCATAACTTCCCGTATTCATATCTCCCCACCAATACGTCCAAAAAGGCGATGGTTTTATTATGTTCTGTTTCCATTGTGAACTGGATTCTCGGGTTCAAAGAGTTTAAATTTTTTTTTAAATTCTGTAGTTTCCTTTCCCCATGTCTCCAGATCGTAAAGGTGTCATCAACGTATCGGAACCAATGAGATGTTTCTTTTCGCAAACTGGAATACCTTTTATTCGAACTGCTCCATAAAATAGTTTGCTATGACAGGGCTTAACGGGGTCCGTTAAGCCCTGTCATAGCTACGCCATCTGTTTGTTCGTTAAATTGATCGTTCCACTGAAAATACTTAGTTATCAGACAGTGTTGGAAAAGGGACGCAATGTAATCTGATAATTTTTTTTTTTTTTTTGCTGGCCTCGTTGACTGGTACCATGGTGAAGAGGGACACAACGTCAAAACTGACAAGAATGTCTTCCGGGTTGCACTTGATGTCTATTTTGTCAACGAAGTGTTTTATGTACATCTCTGTTTGTCCGATGTAAGGTTGCAGTAACGATGTTAAATATTTGGCCAGCTCATAGGTGGGTGACCCGATGGCGCTGACAATCGGTCTTAAGGGTGCATTTGGTTTTTGTATTTTCGGCAGTCCGAATATTCTGGGTGCAGGCCTTCCGATTTTGTTAGTTAATAAGGCTATTGGTCTTTCTGAGGATCCTTGCAGTAGGGTCTCTCAATTTTTCTATAGGTGTCCGGGTCCAGTAAATTTTTTATCTTGTCATTGTAGCCCTGTAATAGAACACAAAATTCAAACATAATTTTTAAAATTCGAATAAAAACTAGTAGAAAAAATTATATACATTCCTTTAGAGTATAGTGCATTTCCTCCCTTGGATTTTAATGTCCTCCACTTCGTACGTGCATCAAATTATCTATGGTAGAAAAAGAAGCCCTTTTTTCCCTTATAATGTAAATAACTATTTCACAATCGCACTAAAGCTTCCTGAAGTGTATTTTTTTTTCAATAATTTGAAAAAATATATATATATTTTTTGGCAATAGTCTAAAACGCTGGTTAATGTTGAGTAAGGATAAATCCAAAAAATACAAAATTACTCTTAAGAAGGTATGCCCTACTAGATGGTCTTCAAGACA
Organism: Listronotus oregonensis; assembly: GCA_019359885.1. Lineage (NCBI taxonomy): Eukaryota > Metazoa > Arthropoda > Insecta > Coleoptera > Curculionidae > Listronotus > Listronotus oregonensis. The sequence goes on along the minus strand of JAHBCN010004718.1, from coordinate 41,362 downwards.
CGACGCTTTATCGGCAATAAAAAAAATATTATTTATCAATAAAAAAAACTGTATTAGATAAATTTAATCCCCACTAAAAAAGACAAACGTAACAAATGTAAAAGTATAATGATTATTTTAAAGAACAACAATTTTATAGGGCCTGTCCCCTTTTTGACCCTTCCATTTATATCTACAAAAGCAAATAGAAGTTTTTCAAAATTAAAACTGATTAAAAACTATCTTAGAACTTCTTTGAAACAAGAATGGCTATGGGACTTGTCAGTGCTGTCTACAGAAACTGATACAATAATTTTTATCGAGGCTAAATTCGATGTTTGGGTTTATAAAATGGACAATCATGTCCGACCTTATTACTTTTTAAATAGTAAACTCTTAGGAAATAAAAAAAAATATTGTTTTAATTAGTTTTTTGGCAACTGTGCAAAAATAGACATTATGTGTAAAAAAAATGGGCAAAAATCATTCCTACTTACCAAACCACTTAAAAATGTTTTAAAAAGTTGGGTAGGGTGGGGATCTTACCTAATTTTGGGAGTGAGATTACGGGTGTCCGGCAACTCCTGGTTCATATATTTAGAATAGTAATTACTGGTTTCCGGAGACTGCAAAAACTGCATTATGTGTGCAAAATTGTGCAAAAATTGTCCTTTTGATATTTACTAAAAATGTAAACAAACTTTAGTGGGGGAAAGGGGTTGGTACATATTTTTAAAAGAATAATAACTGGTTTCCGAAAAATGTGCACAAAATTGTGCAAAAGAGTACTTTTAATAACCACTAAAAAATATAAAAAAGTTAAGTATGGGAGGCTGGTACACATAATTAGAAGAGTAATTATTGTTTTTTTTTAACTGGGCAAAAATCGGCATTATGTGTACAAAATTGAGCAAAAATCGTACTTTTAAAATCTACCAAAGAAGTAAAAAATTATTGAGTGGTGGGGGGGCTAGCGTTAAGTTGCCTCCCTTCCTTTAAATTTGTTTATAACTTTTCCTATATTGGTGTGGAAAAAATGTAATTGCCTGTAAAAAAATTGTTCAAAATGTGTGCAAAAATATGATGTAATAAATGGTTAAAAAAGTTAAGTGGAAGTGGTGGGACAGGCCAACTTAACCGACCTATGTCAGACAAATATAAATACACCTTTAAAGAAATATAGTCAAAGTAAAGGTTTAAACTGCAGTATTTAAAAACTGATGCTACACCAGAGTTTAAAGAATTTAATTCTGTCCTCCTCTTTTTACTACATATAAAAATTTATACAAATAAAAACTAGTTTGAGCGGTGGCGGTTGGTCGCTTTAGATGTCATACTGAAAAACAGTTTCTGGCAGATACATATTTGGAAAAAGTTTGGTTTTACCCAACGAGGTTATAAAATAACTAGAGAGAACGCGGCCTCTTAAAAAGGGCAAGGGAAATATTATTTCGGCCATATTGGCCGTCCGAGGCGGTTTTAGTTGTTTTTCTGTGTTTTCGTTTAGTTTCCATATATGTAAGAAGTTTTTGTTGTAGTTTTATAACTATGAACAATAATAAGGAAGTGTTTTGTTCCAGGTTGTGAAAATTTAAAAAATAAGAAGTAGAATTTGGGTGGAAAAACATTTCAGAGATGCGCAATCAATAATAATTTTATTTAATTATAATTTATGCTGTTTAAAATGAAAATTTGCTTTTAATTTAGATCGTTTATTTGTTAATAGATCAGGCATATAGCTTGGGTTACAGATAGAAAAATAAGCGGCTACGGTACATTCAACTGTTTCCTATATATTTACTTTGATTTGAATAAATAGTAAAATTAATGCAGATTAATAGGGTTAAACTTAATTAGAATCCGCTCAGTAACGAAATGTAAATAAAAATTCCAGATGACTGTGTTTGGGCAATAGCACGTTGAGTAGCTCAATTTTATTAGTTTTGTTTAAGTTAATTTATTTTCATAATGCCACCCTATTTTTTTTTTGTTTCTGTTCTTATCTCTTTAGAAAATTCTCAAACAAACTTAATCTTTTCAACAGACTAAAATGTATTCTGCTAATACCCAGTTAGAAAAAAAATCTCTTTGACTTCGATATAACAAATCACGTGTAACATAATATTACAATTCAAGTGGCAATAATGGTAATTTGGTTTCATTTTGGTATACCATTTTTATAATCAATCTTAGAAGTTAGTTGTATGGGACACCAACTGATATTATATATATAGTACTAGATGAAAAGCCGCCAGGCGAGAGACAATATTAAGTAGCCTCTGTCTCCGTAAGATGCCTTCCGTACGGCTAACGGTAAAAAACACTTCTTTGCTCCTATTTTTGCCCCGGGGGCAAAATTTAAAAAACGTTCGTTAGAATCTAGCCACTGCTAAAGACTACCACTGTGCCAAATTTCATGATTTTAGCTCAAGCCATAACTTCAGAATCACGTGGACAGACAAATAAATATATATATATATATATATATATATATATATATATATATATATATATATATATATATATATATATATATATATATATATATATATATATATATATATATATATATATATATATATATATATATATATATATATATATATATATATATATATATATATATATATATAATATATATATATATATATATATATATATATATATATATATATATATATATATATATATATTATATATATATATATATATATATATATATTATATTTTATATGTATATATATTATATATTATATGATATATTATATATATATATATATATATATATATATATATATATATATATATATATATATATATATATATATATATTATATATATATATATATTGCTCTGTTGGTTTAAAGAATAAAATTAAATATATACTTTTATTTAATAGAATACCGCAAAATTTAGACCAAAAGAACAGCATGTTCTTTGCATGGGATTTACAAACAGAGGCGATCCTGGGATGGTATTCTTATCATGCCCAAATAACTAATTTGGCTATATTTTAATTATGGTCGGTTCTCTCTTGCTTATCTTCAGTGATATGAGGGATACCGGATACCCTCATGGATACTCCAATATGATATGTTTTAAAGTTTTAATACTTTATTACCAAAATAAATATGACGTTTCACTTATTTTATAAAATGGGTGTTTTTTTTTAGTTTTTATTTTAGACCAAAACTTAACGATCAGTATTTATGTATTTGCAAAACATAAACCATTTTGTATAATATATGAATATATATTTATCCCAAGCACTCCTTTTAATTTTTTTGTAAGTTTCTATAGTGCACCTATAAACGATTACAAAAATAAACACAAAAATGCTTAATGGGACTGTCGAGTCAGGCATATTGATCCCACTTTGTTTACTTCAAATCTTTAAGGTGTGTATCATTCGTTGCGTTCTCTCTAGTTCCTTTTATAACCTCACTGATTTTACCACAGATTTGTGCCAGTTGGCCTGTTTAGATTTTACTAACTCTATGTTTTTTAGGTTAGACGAACTCGCTGATTATTATTATTTTTTATTCTAAAATTTAACTAACTATATTAAGAATGGATGGATTTGTCTTAAAAAAAAACGGTTTTTAGATTGAATATTAATATTGCGGTATTTTTAAGGTTTAACCAAGGCATATATTTCTAAGTGATATAAAAAGAAGCTAAAAGTGTTTCGTGCTTTCTATTAACGTATCTATTCAATTGGAAAACAGATATTTAAATTTTAAATTTATCTTTATAAAAATCAACTTTACTATATTTTGAAAAACTAATCAAAATATTAAACTACTTAAAAAGCCAAATAAACTTTGTCTAGGTTCCATGGAAAATTATAATAAAATTTTAAGAAATCAACATACAGTATAAAAAGCATGACTGACAACTTTTTTAAATATTGAAAAAAATTGCAAAAACTCTACATAATAATATAAAAATATTTTTTCCTTATCCTCACCTTATTACATTCCTCTGTAACTTTTTTAAATTAGTAAAAATTAATTCAGCTTTACACATTACTTTTTTTCTTAATAATGTTAAAAATATTAAAACTCTACATTTTAATATAAAAATATTTTCTTTATCATCGGCCTTTTACTTTGTGCAGGGTAGCCCGTTTATCTTGGGACACTACCTTATCTCATAAAATATACAAGATACAGAAAAAAAATCCGAATAAAAGTTTCTTAGTTTAATTTATATTTTAACATTATTTTACTTTTGTATATACACGGTTCTCTATTTTCCGTGGACACATTAACTTTCTTAATTTAAATGGGACACCCCATATATAATTGCATTTTTTAATTTTACGTAAAACTCTAGACACATTTCAGGTATAATGTCCTATACTTAAGTCTAACCCTTTTTGATATATTTTAAATTTTATGTAAAAAGTGATGTTTGCGGATTCTCAAATAATTATTTATTTTTCTTATAAGAAAGCCTAATTATTTAATTTGAATTAGATTTTTTATTGAAAAGCACCTACTTTAATATATTTTTATAGTTTTTTTCCTTTTCTCAGCATTAAACTTCCAAGCGTTTTGTTCTATAATACAGTAAACGTTATTAAATCTCTACACATTAATATAAAAATATGTTTTAATTATCCTTAAGCTTTTTCTCGGTAACTTCTTTTATTGTTGTAAAAAATATTAAACCCCTACATGTTAATGTAAAAATGTATGTCCTTTCTTAGCTTTTTACTCTTAACTTTTTTTATTATTGTAAAAATTATTAAAGCTTAACACAATATTATAAGAAAGTTTATTCTTATCCCTGCGTAACACAATCCAGAATGTTGGTATCTTGTCACTTTTGTATACTGTGATCTTGTGCTAACCTATTTTCTGACTTTCTATAATACTACCCTGCTGCGCGACTTCGGTTGCTAGGCCGACAAAAAAGAAATACAAACATCAAATAGTTTATCATAAACATTAATTCTATGCAATGAGCAAAAGGTATGTTAATTCTTTTTAATACTAAACCACACTACCCTTAATTTTGATTTTGCACTGTTTAATTAACTAATTGTTATACTATAGGTTAAGTCTACTTATGATTTTCCTGGGGAGTAATGTATATACATGGTGTCCAGCGCCGATCCTAGACCGTCGGCCGCCCACGTGCAATCTAAAATTGGCCGCCCTTTTCATAAATATGGTTTAAATTTTGATGAAAATGAAGAAAACAAACATGTTAAAATATGTATGTTAGTGTCACAAAAATACAATCTGCAACTACAATACATGGTAGCCAGTAACCAGACGATATTATATCTCAAAAATAACTTAACAAAACTTAACAAGGCAACGAAAGAAAAAAAGAAAATTAAATTTTTTTAAATTTTTAAAAAAATTATAAACATATTTTTCGAGCTTTCTTACAAGCGAATTCATCTATTATACCTGAAACATCTAGCGCTTCACATATATCGCTTTCAATAGAAATGATAGCTAAATTAGTAAGTCTGTCTTGTGAGATTGTTGATCTTAAGTAATTTTTAATTAAACTTAATTTTGAGAAACTTCTTTCACCCGAAGCAACACTGATTGGTATAGTCAAAAAAATTCTAAGTGCTATGGATAAATTGGGGAAATATGGTGTTAAATCCTGACTTAAAATATGATTTAAAATTTCTATTGGCTTCAGCCTGCAAACGTTGGGAAATAGATCTCGAAAAGCAGTTCATTGTGCAATTCTATACCGTCTAAGTCCCTTTCTGTTTTTCCTTCTTTATTTATTTGAAGTTTAATATCTAAATCAAAGCAACTTTTTCTGAGATTGTCGGTATCTTCTGAATGAAACGTTAGTAAAAAACTGAATAATGAGAAGCAGCTTACCAACAAATCGAAACGTTCACTTACTGAATTGATGGCAATATCCAAAATTTGATAATAAAAACAAACTTTAAATTGTTGTTTAGGTTCTGCAATATATTCATCCTTTGACTCGTAGTGAAACATACGATGGGCATAGGAGGTGTAAAAATTAATGTTTTTGAATAAGTAAACAAGCGAGGAAATAGAAAATGCTAAAGCACGTTGTACGCTATTCCCTAAATAAAGTTAGGATTATTCAGAAAAATTAAATTAAGTTAAAATAAGTTACAGTCACACAAGAAATGATAAACATTATGTGATCAAATGGTTTTAATTATACACATGAATTAAAAATTAAGTTAAGTTAAAAGATAAACAACTTTAACTTTCTTAACTTATTTAAATTTTTTAACCTTATTATAAAATGAAATAAATGTTTCCTTTTTAAAATAATTAAACTCCCACACAATAACATCATAAAATAGGCTTACAGAAACTCGTCTTTCCTATGCGCTATAAAAAAATGTAACAAAATTGTATATTTTTTATACAAATATTTATTTAACAAGTTAACAAATTACCGGACAGGTGCCAGAGAGTGATTCAATAAAATAGAAATCACGAAAACCCTATTAACAGTGATTTGCCCTTCGTATGCTAAATTTTATTGTTATTTTTAAACTGATTGGCATGTTTTCACACAAATGTCTTAATTTATAATAACATAGTTTTTGTTAACTTAAATTAACTTAACTTTTCTGCATAATCCTACCTTAACAGTAAACATATGAAGATGAAATATGAAACAATAAACATGAAACAGCTGTTAAAAATTAAAAATCCAGTGCCAAGATGTTCAATGCGCAAGTCAACCCAAACAGTTTTCAATTTAGGCCATGTATCAGTATTACCGTTCTGAAACCGTAACTAAACGATCCCAAGTTTTGTTGGTATACAAACAGGATCGTCCGATAACCATCACGTCTCTGCTGGAACGCACTTTAATCACTGCGCATGAGCGTGATCGTTCGGTGACGGTTTTTCGACGTGTTGGAACAAACCTTTTGTTTCCTACATTGGTTGATGATAATTTGGCCGCCCCTAATTTGGGGCCGCCCACGTGCTGTGCACCATCTTGCCCCCCGCTAGGATCGGCCCTGATGGTGTCCCAGAAGTAATGGTACCTACATAGAACAACAGCAGATTCTTTAGGTCGAAATAATGCAATTAACGTTAACTTGCCTTATCCCAAAATTAATAATAATTAAGATCTAAGTGTCAAACTTTTAATTTTGTTTTCGTTTTTTCGTAATAATTTCTTAACTAAATGGCATAGCGGTACAAAATTGGGGAATTGGGAGTTCTTTAAGGCGAGAGATTTAAATTCGTTCATGCTTTTGATATTGCTAGAGGGCGCCAGCTACTGCCTACCGCACTTGTTTTACATGGCATAACTTTTTTAAGCTTACTATATTACCCTGTTTATTTAAAAAAAGTTACTATAATTCCCTCTGCGTCAAAAATGTATACCCCATTTAGGTCTCTAGGAGCAACTGTTTTCGAGATAAACTTTGCAAAGTTATAGTTTTCAAAGCTGATTAAAAGTGTCCACGGGCACAAAACCCGAAAGACCCTCTAACCCCCTCCAAATGCCCAGTGCTCTTTAAGGCTCATTTTGAAAGGCTTAGAGGGTTTTTTTGGTTTTGTGCCCGTGGAGACTTTTGATCAGCGTGTTGAAAACTATTACTTTGCAAAGTTTGAAAACTATTGGCCAAAAAACAATTTTCGATAGGAATATTGCGGGGTCCTTTAAAGAGCGTTTATCTTGAAAACGGTTGCTCTTAGAGACTTAAATGAGGTATACATTTGTGATGCAAAGATAATTATAGTAACTTATTTTTTAATAAACAGGTCAATATATTAAGCTTAAAAAAAGTTATGCCATTTAAAACAAGTGGGAAAGGCCGTAGCTGGCGCCCTCTATTAGCAACATCAAAAATATGGATAAATTTGAATTCCTCGCCTCAAAGAAACCTCAAATCCCCTATTTTGTATCGCTATGTCTCTTAGTAAAGAAATTATTACGAAAAAACGAAAACAAAATTAAAAGATTGACACCATGTATCTTAGTTATTATCAACTTTGTGATGAAGCAAATTAACGTTAATTGCATTATTTTGACCTAAGGAATGTGCTGTTGCTCTATGTAACATTACTTTTGGGCCACCTATCCTGAGACATGCATATGCACATGTTCCAGGATAGATGACCGAATAGGACAAATGGACAAAGAATTGTTAAATTTAGTGTTGAATTTAAAAACAGTATTTCGGGGTTGTGGTTTGCATGATCTGAAACGACATTTTACCAATTTTTACTTAAATCGATATTATACAGGGTCAGTTACAAAGAAACTGGGAAAAATTGCCACTAATAAACTAGGTTTAATTTTTAAGCAGGAGCAAAATGTTATTAAGATACATTGCTTAAAAATAAAATTTATGTCATAATCTCGTAATATTTATTACTAAAATATAGTGTTAAAAAAATTATCTTATAACTAGAGTTTTTTGCGTTTATGAAGATCGTTAATCACTTTCTTTTAAAAAGTATCTAACTGTCAGGGGCGTAACTACTAACGCCGATGCAACCGATGCGGGGCATCGGGGCGCAGATCCTCCAGGGGCGCAGTGATTAAACGGGTATACTGGGAAAAAAATTATTAAAATTAAAAAAAAACAAAAACTCTTGGTGAAGGAGTAATAAACCCATCAGCTACTAGGTTTTGCAAAAAATACGAATTCGATGTGACTGCTGGTTTGGTCAATGAAATATACAGGATGACTCATGTAGTAGATATGACGTTATCGATAATTGTTAAAATAGAAACCACCATACTAAAGCGCAGATTTATAATCTCTAAGAAGAGCCGATTTTAAAAAAACAAAATACTTAGGGCTTTGGGTAGTAGTTTCGTAGTTACAGTGTGTTAAAAATTTGTGTACACAATAATTTCTATCCTTTGCAAAGTAGATAAATGCATAAGTAATTTAATAATATTACTTAAAAACTTGATAAAAAATATTATTGTGGCAGCATAACAAGCATTACCATAGTTACAAGGAATATTATAAAGAGCTATTTCAAGTATTCCTTACCCACTTACACAAAATTAAAAAAAAATTAAAACCCTCTACCTACAAATCTGTTAATTAAAGTCATAAGAACTTTAATTCTTAAAACCCACTGTTCTGAGGCTAAACCTGAAATAAAATATGGGTGTTTTAATTTTAAAAAAATCGTCGATGACATCATATCTGCTATACGAGGCACCCTGTATATTTTTATTTTATGCAAAAAAATACGCAATACAAAATTATTATTTACGTGTTCAAAGAAATTTTTGATGTTTTTTTACTTTACCAAATAATAATGAATTTGTTCTACACAATATGTATACATTTCGTTACCATCCTATAACTACGAAACTGCCATCTAAAACCATTGGTGTTTTATGTTTTTAAAATCAGTTTTTTTTAAAGATTATAAATATGGGGTTTCCATTTAAAAAAATCGTCGATGACGTCGTATTTACTACATGAGTCACTCTGTATATTTATATTTAATCAAACATGCGCAATTGAAAATTATTATTACCGTGTTTAAGGAAATTTTATTTGTTTTTTGGTTAGCAAAATAATATATATATATATATATATATATATATATATATATATATATATATATATATATATATATATATATATATATATATATATATATATATATATATATATATATATATATATATATATATATAATATATATATGGACTCGCGCTAACTGACACTCAAAAAGTTTTGGACTAGTTCGCTTTATCGAAATGTTTACATTATGGAGATTATAATAAACAAATTTTAAAATCAAAGAAAAATATCTTTAACGCCTTCTCCGCGCGTTTTAATGTGCACTTTTTTATTTTATTAGGTTTTAAACTCTCTGTAACCACTTTTAGAATTTTTTCCTCTTATTTTTTTATGGCACATATAGTTGATTTTGCTATTTGATATTTCTTCGACAATGCGGTAACACTTATACCATTTTTATGCTCTTCCAACACACAAATCTGAACAGGCTTACTAAGATTTTCTAAGATTCACGTAATCGAAAATTGTTTTTTTTTCACACTATAGAATTAAATTGGAATATTTTAGTGTTCACATTATTGAGTTGTTCATATAAACGTAAGTTCACATTACCGTCTTTACACCTGTATATATATATATATATATATATATATATATATATATATATATATATATATATATATATATATATATATATATATATATATATATATACAGGGTGTAAAAAGTATGATGCTCATGATTTTAATGGGAGATAGAGGAGCACAAAATAAGTCGAAAAAGCCAAGAACATATGAGTCAAAAGTTAATTGTTTTCGAAATATGCCCTTTCAAAGTTTAAAAAAGTTGGCAACACCGCGCCTGTTTTGTCGAAGCCAGTCTTAACTTTGAACGTTGTTAGTGAGTTTTTTGCACTGTTTAAACTTTTTTTAAGGAGATGTTCATTTACAAATAATAAAAATTACTTCCTGCAATTTATTTTGATATTAAATTAAAGTAAAAAACAATCAATTATTGTTTGGTTTTTCTTTATAATTAAAAAATAATTGTACTTACCATAAGAATAGGCTTAATATCCATTTTAAAAACACAAATTCTTATGCTTTAAAACAGCACTTTTTTGTTTTGCTTAAAGAATAAGATTTCTCGGTCGCACACATTCCGTTTTCATCACTCTTTGGTACACTTGCAATACGTTTGTCTTGAATTTAAAACATATCGGCATATTTTTTCCCGATTCAAAAACAAACAAAAATATCGTGGTCGGATCGGTAAGCTTCTTTGTACGACTGACATTACTCACAAAGGTGGCGCTCTGTTGCCAATTGTTTTTTTAATTTTTAACTGCGAGAACAATTGTTATTTTTTTTTTTATTTGTAGACTAAAACATTTAAAATTAAGTTTATTTTATTATCAAATGAATCTACTGATAAGCGATTAAGACAAAAGTTTCCGGTTGTTACGGTTTACAGAAATAACTGCTTTCAAAGTGCATGACTTTAACAACGTTTAGACAAAAATCTGTCAAGTTTTGACACATATGCCATATAAAATTTCTTTGAACACGTAAATAATAATTTTGTATTGCGTATTTTTTTGCATAAAATAAAAATATACAGGGTGCCTCGTATAGCAGATATGATGTCATCGACGATTTTTTAAAAATTAACACCCATATTTTATTTCAGGTTTAGCCTCAGAACAGTGGGTTTTAAAAATTAAAGTTCTTATGACTTTAATTAACAGATTTGTAGGTAGAGGGTTTTAATTTTTTTAAATTTTGTGTAAGTGGGTAAGGAATACTTGAAATAGCTCTTTATAATATTCCTTGTAACTCTGGTAATGCTTGTTATGCTGCCACAATAATATTTTTTATCAAGTTTTTAAGTAATATTATTAAATTACTTATGCATTTATCTACTTTGCAAAGGATAGAAATTTTTAACACACTGTAACTACGAAACTACTACCCAAAGCCATAAGTATTTTGTATTTTTAAAATCGGCTCTTATTAGAGATTATAAATCTGCGCTTTAGTATGGTGGTTTCTATTTTAACAATTATCGATAACGTCATATCTACTACATGAGTCATCCTGTATATTTAAATTTTATGTCAAAAAATACGCAATTTAAAATTATTATTTACATATTCGAGGAAATTTTCAATGTTTTTTTGCTGAACAAATATTGAATTTGTTCCATTATTATGTACACAATTCTTTAACACCCTGTAACTACGAAACTGCCACCTAAAATCATAAGTGTTTTATGTTTTTAAAATCAGCTCCTCTTGGAGATTATAAATATGCAATAAAATATAGGGGTTTCCATTTGAAAAAATCGTCGATGACGTCATATCTACTACATCATTCCCTGTATATTTAAAAAATGCGCAATTTAAAATTATTATTTACTTTTATGACAAAATTTTTAATTTTTTTACTTTGCAAATAATAAATTTGTTCCATACTTTATGTACACTTCTCTAAATCGAGATCTCTCATGTTCAATACTAATTATACTAAGATCACATAGTATAGTACTAGACATCGAGTTTCTTAGATAGCTTTTCATCATTTTTAGTTTTAAAAACGACCTCTTGCCACTTGCAATTGTGACTGGCATTGTTATAAACATAATAAATGCTGTACAAATGTTAGGCACACTAGATACAACCAACTAATTTTTAATCAACGGATATTTAGCCAACTGGCCGATTTCGTTCATTTTATTAATTTCAATGTCGTCTTTAACAAAGTTTCTAAACTTCTTACTTCATTGACCAAACCAGCAGTCACATCGAATTCGTATTTTTTGCAAAACCTAGTAGCTGATGGGTTTATTACTCCTTCAAGAAGAGTTTTTGTTTTTTTTTTGTTAATTTCAATAATTTTTTCCCAGTATACCCGTTTAATCACTGCGCCCCGATGCCTCGCATCGGTTGCATCGGCGTTAGTAGTTGCGCCCCTGACAGTTAGATACTTATATATATATATATATATATATATATATATATATATATATATATATATATATATATATATATATATATATATATATATATATATATATATATATATATATATATATATATATATATATATATATATACCGGGTGACAGCGGGGTCACTACCCGCCCTTTATTTTCTTAAATAAATACATATGGCTTTTAAATTTCAGGATGACATATTATATCATAAGATGCCGCTTTTAGATATTATAACATGCGCATATCACTTCCGGTTTAACCGAAAACGACATCAATTTTGATTTTTTCAATGGAACACCCTGTATATTTTGCGGAATTTGGACTCTACGGATCATTTCTGATATAATATCTATATTATATCCTATACTTATCTTTGCTGGTTTTTAAGAAAATGGCGATTAAAGATGTCCAAACAACCGCACATTATGCAGTTTTATGGGAAAACAAATAAATGTTATAAAAATGTATTACGTTAAATTTAATTCTTCCTGAAGATTCTATCTGTGGAGGTCATAATAAAACTACTTCCGGCTTTACCGGAAGTGCTGCGAAAATTAACTTTTCTAATAATGTAACTTCAAAAATTTTAATGCAACACCCTGTATATTTTTTAAAATTTAGATTCTACGGTTCATTCCTGATATAAAATCTGTATTATATTCTATACATATCTTTGTTAGTTTTTGAGAAAAGGGCGATTAAAATGTTTAAACGACCGCACATTATGCAGTTATAAAAGAAAAAAAAAATCTCAAAAAATAACAAACATAGGTATAGGATATAATACAGATTTTATATCAGAAATGACCTGAAGAATTCAAATTTAAAAAAATATACAGGGTGTTGCATTAAAATTTTTGAAGTAACATTATTAGAAACGCCAATTTTCGCAGCACTTCCGGTAAAGCCGAAAGTAGTAATATTATGACCTCCAGAGAAAGAGTGTTCAGAAAAAAATAAATTAAACATAATACATTTTTATAACACTTATTTGTTATCCCATAAAAATACATAATGTGCTGTCGTTTGGACATTTTTAACCGCCCTTTTCTCAAAAACAAGCAAATATATGTATAGGATATAATATAGATTTTATATCAGAAATGATCCGTATAACAAATTTAAAATCAGGGTGTTTCATTGAAAAAATCAAAGTTGTTCGTTTCGTCCGGAAGTGATAGAAACATGTTATAATACCCAAAATCGGCAACCTATGATATAATATACCATCCTAAAATTTGTTTTCATATGTTTTCATTAAAGAAAATAAAGGGCTGGAGTGATTTCTTTACACATATATATATATATATATATATATATATATATATATATATATATATATATATATATATATATATATATATATATATATATATATATATATATATATTTTTTGAAACACCGGGGTGTTTCAAAAACATGGACCATCGCTCGTGGGGTAATTTTTACTAAAAATAATAAAAAAAAAGTCCTATGCACATGGGTCCGGAAACGCATGGTTTCCGAAATACAGGGAGTTAAAGTTTTATTTTTTTTCCATTTTTTTCAAATGACTTAAATACCACTCAACCGATTTTAATGAAACTTGGAACTTGAAAGTGTATTAATAAAGTGCATAGTTTTAAGTAAAAATCTGCTTACAGCTGCGGCAGTGGCGTGCGTACGGGGTAACTGTAAAAATGTATTTAGAGAAAGAATATGTGCGCCACTGACTTTTGCCAATTTTGATGCACCAGTTATGAAGCTTATTACATAAGCCACAAAATTTACCTCTTGGTATTTTTTCGTTTAGGTTTTCCCTTGGCAGATATGGTTAATTTTATAAAAATGTGCAAAGTACCCATTCGTCGGCGTAATGAAAAAAGTAATCGTAGAAACACCATGATTATTCAAAACTCTTGTTTGTTTGTGTACAATACACAATTGACTTAAAGCTAAAGAAAATGTTGAAAGTGGCCACCATTAGCGTTGTTACAAGCATTTAACCTTCTCCGCAAAGATCTTCTTACTCTTCTGCAAATATTGTGATCTTCTCTAATGATGACAAATGCATTTTCTATTATTTCCAATAATTCTTCTCGTGTATTTAATGGTGTTTTATAAACAATTTCTTTAAATGACCCCACAAATAAAAATCTAGTGGATTCAGGTCCGAGATCGAGGTGGCCATGGCACCGGACCTCCACGACCAATCCATCGGTGACCGTATGTGTCAGCTAAATATGTTCTTACAACTGCCGCAAAATGTGCGGGCGCACCGTCATGCTGGAACCACATTGTACCATTTCTCAAAAAAGTGGTAGTGACTCCGGCAAATCATTTTGTAAAAAATTTAAATATGATTCCTGTTCAAGACGATTCGGTAGAACGACAGGACCAATTATGTGATTTCCAATAACACCAGCCCAAATATTGATTGAAAATTGATACTGCGAATTTGCTACTGTAGAAGTGAGGGTTTTCATTGGCCCATGTATGTAAATTGTGAAAATTTACTATACCTTTTCGCGTAAATGACGCCTCATCAGTGAATAGTACAAGTTTAGAAAAATGATGGTCGTGTCTCAGTTTGTTTAAGAACCATTGACAAAACATTACCCTTAGTTGAAAGTCTCTAGGTAGAAGTTCCTGGACACGTGTAAGATGATAGGGATATAAACTTTGCTCCTTCAGAGTTCTGTGAACTGATGATGCCGAAATATTTCCCAGTTCATTGGCAACAATTCTCGTACTTGTACTAGGATCACGTTCAACTCTATTTAATATTGCCTTCGACTCGTATAGTTCGGCGGTATCTTCTGCGTCCAGAATCAGCTTTAAGGTTTTAAAGAACCAGTTTCTCTTGAATGACTCACAATACGTGGAAAAATATTTTTACCAGGAATTCTTCTTTGGGGATAAGTTTCCTCGATAAACTCGCACAGCTTGTCTGGCATTTTGATTTGTTTGTCCATAAATTAACAACATATCAGTCAATTCGGCTGAAGTGTAGTTGATGAAAACCATCTTTATAGGAGGAAATAATATTAATGAGCAGCTTAATATCTAAACACGAATTAAAACATAACGAAACAAACAAACAAACAGATCAACAATAACTAAAATCGAAAAACTGCTAAATTTAAAGAATAACACGAAAACACTTTGACTTACAAACACTTCAAAATTATTGAATTTAGAGAACTGTCAAAAACTACAGTTTCAGTGGCATTATACGATTATTTTTTGCATTACGCCGACGAATGGGTACTTTGCACATATTTATAAAATTAACCATATCTGCTAAGGGAAACCCTAAACGAAAAAATACCAAGAGGTAACTTTTGTGGCTTATGTAATAAGCTTCGTAACTGGTGCATCAAAATTAGCAAGAGTCAGTGGCGTACATATTCTTTTTCTAAATACATTTTTACAGTTACCCCGTACGCACGCCACTGCCGCAGCTGTAAGCAGATTTTTACTTAAAACTATGCACTTTATTAATACACTTTTAAGTTCTAAGTTTTATTAAAATCGGTTGAGTGGTATTTAAGTAATTTGAAAAAAATTGAAACTTTAACTCCCTGTATTTCGTAAACCATGAGTTTCCGGACCCATGTGCATAGGACTTTTTTTATTATTTTTTAGTAAAGAATTACCCCACGAGCGATGGTCCATGTTTTTTGAAACACCCTGTATATATATATATATATATATATATATATATATATATATATATATATATATATATATATATATATATATATATATATATATATATATATATATATATATATATATATATATATATATATATATATATATATATATATATATTATATATAATATTTGGACTTATTTATATATTTTTGAGATTTTTTTCTGGGTTTCAGTACTTACAATATTCTAATGGAAATAAAAAAAATTTTTTTTTTTCCAGAAAAATTATTATTTTTAATTGTTTTGACTTTCCCGAAATTCTAGCCTTTTATCAAATAGTTGTAAAGTAGCGTGTATCTGTTTTTTAGTTTATTTATATGTGTTCAATGAAATTGTTTTTATTGATGTATATACCTGTACGTAAAATGTAAATGTTAATTATAAACTAGTGATTTAATGTAAACTTAAAAAGTAATTACGAAAAAAAAAAATTGTTTGGTACTTCTACAACTATTTGAAAAAGGCTAGGAATTTCCGCCATAGTCATAACAATTAAAATATATATTTTTTCTGGAAAAAACACTTTTCTTTTTTCCATTGTAATTTAAGCTCAAAAATAAAAAATTAATATATATATATATATATATATATATATATATATATATATATATATATATATATATATATATATATATATATATATATATATATATATATATATATATATATTTATATATATATATATATATATATATATATATATATATATATATATATATATATATATATATATCGAATAGAATAGAATATAGACGAATGACACCAATTGCTAATGAAACAATTTCTAGTGATGAGAACACAAAATTGTTTTTTAAATTTATTCGACATGCACAATTATTGATGGTTATCAATTGTGCTTGTCGAAAACTTTTTTCTAAATATCTCAATAACAGAATAATTTCGTTTGTTTCAATTAATAATCTAAATTAAATAACGTTAACATCCTACAAGAACACGTAAGAATTTATTAATTTATTTATAATGACTGAATACCGATTATTAAGTTAGAATTTACTAATTTTTCAATAACACTTATTTAATTTAAAAAACAACCAAAGTGGTCTACATACCACTTTAAAACGTTGGTATATTTTTTAGTGATTTAAACGTATCAAGATGGCTGGAAGCCCACACAGATCGAAGTGCGGGATTAACAACCCTTCCACGGAATGCTGTATTGGCGGATGTAATGGGAAATGGAGATTATCACTTAGTCATTACCGATTTGAAATTAAATCTGGACACAAAATGTAGGCTTAAAATTTATAAGGGTACCTTGCTGACTTCAAATCAAGCCTTACCAAATATACCAAATTCAGTAATAAGTTTTTATGCTGATCAATTGGAACCGCGAATACCTGGTAATATATTGTTTTTTTCATTTCTAAGTAAATTATTTTAGCTGGTATAATAAATCTTAAAACTAAAACTGCTGTAAAATTGGAAAATTTGACTTTTAAAACACACAAAGATTCACAAAATTAAATAAAAAACAAAAAAATGAACACAAATGCAACAGAGAAACGTCACAATAAACAATTTTTTAAATTAAACCAAAATATTATAGACATATCTCAGTTAAAATTGTAAAACTACCTCCAATGAACTTTTAAATTTTAAAATTTAAAAAGCATGAAACAGAACAAGACATGTTTAATAAAATATTAATTGTGATTTCCAACAATTCTGTCTGCCAATCAGCTAAAACTGTAATTTGTTTCACTCTAAAAATAATTGTCTTAGATGAGTGGGTCTTTGTGTTATTTAAATATAGATGTTTGACAAAAGAAACTTACAATTCGTAAATTAGTGCATTTAATAACACCACTCTACAAAAAAAGTATCGGACCCAGAGATGTAATACCTATATGGTTCTTAATGTATTTTTGCCTGCTACGCTGATCATGAATTTGGGGTAATATTTTTTTAATTGAAAATGACGATCCAATATCGCGGACGAGATTTTTAATAGTATTGAAGCAGCCATTCTGAATTTTAAAAATCTTACCCTAAATTCGTAATTAGTGACCCTTAAAACCTATATGTGTACCAAATCTGATGAAGTCAAAAGAGTTTTGAATTTTGTTCAGACATCTTAAATTTTGCAAATTTGACTTCGGATTCGAAATCAAGGACCTCCAAAAGCACCGTCCACCAAATTTGGAATAAATCGGTGGATTTTAAGAAACTATTGATTTCTTTTTCAAAAGATGTCAAGTAACAAATCAACTCTAAGTGTGTTTTTTTTTTAATTTTTCCTAATAAATGTACATTAAAAAAATAAGAAACAAAGTTTCTCTATTTTTGCTGCTGTTGTTTTCTCTGTTTTTAGTGTTTGGGTCTGTTTTTTGAGGTTAGGAAAAAATTGTGACCTGATGGCAAAATGACTACAGATTCGTCTATGGAAAGCAAAAATATATTAAAAACATGTTAAATCTCTGGGTCGCTGGGAGCTGTCGTGAATTGAATTAAAATAATTAAAAATTCGTATTCAATTACCTCTCAGTAATTGGATTACTTTAATTCAATTACTTTTCAAAAAAGGTAATTGAATTTGGATTATTAATTAATAGGAGATCAAATCCCAAGTAATTTAATTTCTTAGAAAGTAATTCGATTACTTATAAAGTAATTAAATTACTTAGAAATTAATTTAATTACCTAATAAATAATTAAATTACTACGAAAAATTAATTTACCTTTCTTCATGGAAAAACTGCCAAAATTTTGGCCAGATAGAAAGAACGATTGATGCGTCCGTTTTTATACTTTTTTTGTGGAAAAATCTGTTGATGTTTTGGATAAAAAGAAATTTTTATTTTAAAGTCATTTAATGTTGAACTTGCGAAAAAAGCAGTTTGAATAGTGTATCGTGTTTAATATATGTGGTAATTTAAATAGAGTAATTGCTAAAATACTCAATTACTTTTACTTTTAATTATTAATTGAATTACTTTTAACAAACATACTAGTAATTGGTTATCGTAATTTACTACTACTTAGAAGAGTAATTGGTACTTTTTAAAAGTAATTGCGACAGCGCTGCTCGTGCCTTAGTATATTTTCCATTTTCCATGCTCAGTTTTATGTATAGTTATAAAGATATGTGTGATACGACAATCTATTTTCTCAGCCTCGTCTGAATAAACAAGAAAAACAAAATAAGGCTTTATTGTATTACAGCCGCTTATGAATTTATGTTTTTAGTTTTTTTGTAAACAAGGTCTACCAAGTAATTTCATAGGTACTTTGTTAGTTACCATTATTTAAACACGCGAAAGCGAGCTGGCAACAAATAAAATGATACCCCATGCAACAAATCAAATCGTACTGGCCGAAGGCGGAAAAATATACGACCCTCTCGAGTGATAAATCCTGTATAAAATAGCTTGCTTCTGCGGTGGGGAAACACGACGCAACGGCTGCAGGTCCAGGCGAATGGTCAGGGCAAAAATAAGTCCCACCACGTAAGGCATCGAGAAATATATAGCCTGAATTCAAGCGACTTAGACTGGGTGTCAGGCAATTGGCAAGGGAAGAAAAAACAGTTAAAATTAGGATTGTTATTATTATTTAGGATTTTTAGGTGTCATTAATGTTGCTCTTAGATAGTTATTCTCAGCGCCAGCCTTGGGGTAGAGCGAAAGGAGCGGTCGCTCTAGGAGCTATATGGCAAGGGGTAGCAAACATACAAATGCGAAAAACAATTTTGAAAAAAAAGGACTGTGATAATACTTTGTTTTTTCTTAATGTTGGATCTAAGTAAAAAATAGTAATTTCTTATAAGAAAAAAAGCGGGATTTAAAATTTTTAGGTATTAAAAGATTTAAATTGTTTTTTTTTCAATATTTAAAATAGCCTTTACACTTCTTCTACTTACTTACCCTGGATGTTAAATTTGTTCCATATCTGATGTTTTATTTTAGTTGTTGCTGTGGCTTGCGGGTCAGAACTTTTTTTATACAAAAATCTAAAGCCATTTTACAAATTTCGTTTACCCCTATGCCCACTTACACAAACAGAGTCTAATTTATGGAAATCATTTATAGAAGAAAAAGAACTCAGTGTTGAACAATTATTGGACGGATTAAAGGGTGTCCCATATGCCAGTCTGAGTTCAAGGTAAAACCTTTATAATATAAACTCAAAGTACTTTATTGTTTATAAAAATTTAAAGGCTTATAAATTTTTAAGGTTTTACCACAAACAATATAGGCGCTGGCGCAGCCTATATTGTTTGTGGTTTTACTCAATGTATGCAAACTTTTTCTTGTTGAGTATGATTCTGGAGTGGATTTTTAAAGAAACACATAACTACATTATACCGGGTGGTAAAGAAATGTATCCAAATGTATGTTTAAGATCAAATTTGTAGGAAAAAATAATTGCTTGTTTATTTTTCTATAGACACATATGCTTATATATTTTTAAAAATCTTGGATCGTTTCTGCATTTTTGACATTAGAGTCGTTTTTAACAAACTTAAGGAGATTTATACAAGACCACAACATTTTCGAAAAATTTTTAGTTATAAATATTAAATCTTTTAATTGGAGAAACACTAAAATTTTTTAAATATTTTAAGTTAAACATGGATCTTTTGGGACTTGAAGAATTGCTTTGCATGTTCTAGCATGCTTTGTATAAAAATGTTTATAAATTAGCGTTATATGGACACTTTTTAGATATATAGATAAATGATTTCTTGGCAAAAAATGTTCTATACATTTTTTTTGTAAAATGCATACTTTTCGAGTTATTCGCGATCGAAAGTCGGAGTTTTTCGTCGATAAAATCAACGTTTTTAATCGGTTTTTTGCAAATAACTCGATAAGTATTCATTTTATCAAAAATAATATAATATAACAACAAAATTGCAGCTTTAAAAAAAACAAATTAAATGTTTTTTTTGTAATTGCTGTGGGACCAATACAAACAAGTTGTGGTTTGTTAAAAGTTAGCTGTTATTTATCATTTATCAAACACAAAATTTCAGAGTTTCAAAGGAAATAATGCAAAATCTACGTATTTTCGAAAAAAACTAATTATAACTTTTTTGAAGCATTTGCAAAGACCTTTCTTTTTTTAAAAAAAGGTCTGTTTTATAAAAGTTAAGTTAGTTATAATAAAAATAAGGTTGGACCAAAATTTTTTGAGTGCAAAAATCTTCGAAAACATCCCCCTTATTACCACTCTAATAAAAATAAGTCGTACCCCCCCTTTTTTAATTCTCTTTATACATGTATCATAAATGTATTTTGAAATTTTAACCGATTTAAATTGCTTAATTTTGAAAAAAATGGCGCTGAAAGTGAAAATCAAATTTCAGAATGTTAATAAAAGAATTACCTTTTCTTGAAAATAACTCGAAAACTAAGGATACGTAAAAATGACTGAGGTATCAAATTGTAGTATTTTAAATTACAAATATTTTATTTTTTTTTAATTTACTGTGTGACGAAAATTAAGTGACATATAAACGTTTAAAGCGTGTGTGTATAGACGAGCACTACCTTGTTTCAGCCCTTTAAACTTACCCCTTTAAAAGAGTAAGGGTTTTAAACAGTTTTAATATATAGGACCTTATAGCTCTTGGAAAAAATAACAATGGTTTCCTAAAGAACTTTATATAACAAAAACTAAAGCAGTTATCGTAAAAACAATTTTTTGGGGCATTCTAAAAGCGATGCGATGCATTTTTTAAAAAATCCGCGGTTTTGTATTATTTTTTGCATTATAAAATTGTAAGGAGTGGGTTTTTGGGGCTTAAAAATACAATTAAATTAGTAATACTTTTGAGCAGTCACATTTTTTAATTACAATTCTGTGATAATATGTTAATTTTTCTACGGTAAACAATTCTTTTTTTATTAAATTATAATAAGGGTTGATTTTTCCAAGGGTTAAAATATATTACATAATGTTTCAAAAATTAAATACTTTGTTTTTAATTTATAGAGTAATTTTATGTGACTTAAGTTTTAATATAAAAGTTTTGAAGGTTTTTGCAATAAGGGGTGGTTATCACCCCTAAAAAATAAAAAGCCACCATCAGCATAATGAAGATTTTGAAGAGGAGGGTAAGTTAGGCTTAATTCCAAATTTTCCTGCATTTTCGGACCTCAAATTTTTTTGTTATTGGGTTGTGTAATTTTCCAGATTTGACCTTAAAATGCCATTGAACCTGACCTGATGGGGTTAAACTGACCTCGGATTCGGATTCAGGGACCCCAAAAACATAAAGATATCATGGTCAAGTCTTTTGGACCTTTAACTTTTTTTATTTTGTAGGGCTGTGTCATTTTTAACGTTTGTTTTAATGTTTTCTTGTGTATTGAATTTAAAAAATATTATTTACTATTTTTACAAATGTTCTTGCTCATTTTAATAAACTTTTTTGCTAACCTGATTATGTTTTGTAACTGAGAATTACTCATATTTCTCTAAAATGATACATAGTATAAGCACGACCTACTTTATTACATTATTATTACATTAACATGAAGAACCTTCATTTGTATTCTAGATGTAAGATTTAAATAAGTTTGAAGCAATTGACATTATTTATCGCTTACAAATGGTTCTTCATTTTCCTTTCACGCAAGTTTTGGTTGGTTATTTGTCTATTTCTAACGATATTTCAGGTCCCAGCAAATGATTAATATAACATCTTCTATCAAACTAGAAGAGTTTGTAAACAAATATAGTAATTCGATGCCAACCAAAGAAAATACAATAACATGTACGGCAACTATGGAAAAAATGTCACATGATAAACTTGCTATATCTTGTCCAATTATCGGAACTGAATTTGGTCATATTTACATTTTAGATCCACAAAACTTAACCATTATTTTTCAGGTACAAAAATTATTTGCACATTAATTGAGTTAATAATTATAGATTTCTTGATGAAATGGTGAATGATCAATCACTCCAAAAACCTTTCGGAATTTTATTTAAAAAGTTAAAAACAAAAAATTGATAGCCAATTTACTGCACACATAGGATTAAACAGGGGGATTAAACGTTTTGTATTTTTTTTTTGCCTTTTAAATATTTTATTGGTTTCTTTTTACTCTTTAGTTTTCGGATGGGGAATTTAAAAAAAAAAAACTTAAAAAAAAAATTAAAAAATTAAAAAAAACCTTTTTTGAGACGTTCTGTATATTCAATTTTTTTTTTACTTCAAAAAGTAGTAAACTGTGCACAAAATTGCTTTGGGTTTTTTAGTTAATCATGACTTGAGCGTTTTACAATACGATTTTCTGAAATTTTAAATTGCTTTAAAATTTTTGTTTTTTAAGAGGAAAAAAATATTTTTATGCATAGCCTACTACTTTTTAAAGTAGAATCTAAAAATGCAGAAATCGAATATACAGGATGTCTGAACAAAGGTATTATGTTAAGATTTTTTTTAGTTTTTTAGTTTAGCAAATTATCAGTACAAACATTACTACGAAAGCAAAAAAAACCAATAACAATTAAAAAGGCGAAAAACACATTGAAGTAAGGCCAAGGCTAGAATTTGGGTGTCTGAAGTGTGGTAAGAGAAAGTTTATTTCGAGATTTGGAAAAAAAGAAAAAACTTCTGCGGGTAGCAGGTTCCATATCTGGATACTCTAGGGATGAAGGAACAAACAAAGTTGCACGTTTAGAGAATTAGATAAAATTTTTCGTTTTAGGAAAACAGCGTAATATTCATTTTTAATTCATTGTTTACCTGGGCATTACAGAAAATGACTAAATGGTTAGTTCTGGTTATTTCGTTTAGTTTTGGTTAGTTCTTATTAGTTAAATAATGTTTTGACGCTGTTTGCTGCTGCGCCGTGTTCCATTTTCAACACTTTTATAGGGTATTTGTTTTACTTAGTTTTGTTTAGGCGTCATGTGCTCCTTTTGTGTCCAACTTAAAATGTTAAAATCAAAATTTAAAAATGTTATCTCTTTTAAGAGATTCCATTTAAAAAAATTAGGTCCGATAACTTTCTTTACCAGACCGGTATACTTATTTTGAAAACAACAGATTATTCAACAATCCTTATAAAGAAACTTTGGATAAAACCTTTTTCTGTACCTCTTTTAACTAAGAAAGTATAGGGTCATTTTTGTTATTTTTCGCCAATCTCTTAAGGGAGCGAAAATATTTAAATTTTGATTGTACCATTTGAGTATGACCTAAAAGGAGCACATGGCGCCTATATTACTTTTTAGATAACACCAACAATTACCCCATAAAATTGTCGAATATGAAACACCCTGTACTGACAACGTGGAAGAAAATCGAAAAGTCTATATTAGCTGAAAGAATTCTTTTAATGCGGGATGCAAGAAAAGTGCAAAATGGATGACTTAAGTTAATTCTAGACTTTTAATTCTTTTTTATGTTACCATAAAAGACATTAAGGACTAAATATTAAGCATAGTTGCGTTGTATTGTTATTACCGTAGAAACGTTTGTTAACTTAATAAAATAAAGATCCGTGTTTTTATACGAGTTCTACTTAGTCTTGGTTTTGCATGTCTTTAATTAACTTCTGAACGTGGTCTCTTTAGGCCAAAAAAATTGTCTTTTATTGGCGCTGCATCACCAGTATTGATTTAATGTTGAATTATGCTAGTTGTTGCTAAATTAATTTTGGGGAGAGAAGAAATATTTACATTTCTTCTAAAAAGTTATCCTCATTACTAAAACTTGTAGGGCATCAGGTAGTTTATTTAAGGGGGCAGTTGTAAAAGAAGTAACTGTCTGGGTAACTATTATGTTAGCAGGTTGACAAATACCGATTTTGTAATCCTTTTTCAGATTCGTCATTCTAACAAATACCATTTTTCTTTGGTTTTGCGTCAAAGTTCTTGCTGGCAGAACCCCTTTAGCGTATAGTGGGATATTTTTAGTTTGTTCAATTAATACAATTTCATCTTTTTCTGAGCCTTCAAACATTTGCTTGGATAATGCTTTCTGAATTTGCCGGTAGTATGCCATCTTCTGTAAGTATAACTTACCAAATTGATGCTTCATTATTTCTTTGAAGTCCTATTACAATCTTTTCATTGTTAGTTTACAGTTTCCGCTGTAAATGTCAAGTACAAACTTCTGGTGTTCCCGAGGGTGTTCCATAATATTAAAACCAAGGATAACCTTATCCATAATGTCAGCATTAAACACAACGTGTATAAAAGCTGTTGTCTCTACACTTATTGGCTTTAATTGGTATGACTTCCCCATTAGCAGTTTTCAAAATGTATTTTTTCTCAGGACATAATAATTTCCAATGAGCTACGTTGTTCGGCCTCAGTATATAGTACCGTTTCATATTCCCGATAGCATACATTTCCAGGTACTACCTAGCTGAACTTATAGTTTTTCAGCTGTAATACTCCAATTTTTGTTATTGATGGGCCTTGGTGGTACTTAGCCAACTTCCGCCCTTTGAATTGGGTGTTTTCCAGACTACTTGCAGATGCATTGACTCTAGTGCAATTTCTCTGGACATCCTTCTCTTTACCACACGTCCAACAATGGATACTATGTATTCTTTTGAATGAAAAACTGTTGTCTTCTTTTGTTTGTTTTTTAGGAAAGATTTCTTGCAACTCCTTTATCACACTAGCAAAAATGTGAACTAAATTACCTTTTTCTGGTACAAAGTTCATTCTTTGAAGTTTTGCCTTACTACGTAGGCAAAAACTTCAGATATTTTCTTAAGTCTAGCCATTCTCAACGCTTGGTTCATATCCGGTTCATGTAAACCTTTAATAAAACTGCCTACGGCGAGTTCTCGCTTTATTTCTTCTGGGTAGGCTGGATATAGGTCAGATTAATTAGTCGTACAATATCGGCTTCGTACTCCTTAAGGCTGTCTTTGCCCTTACAGTTGCGCGTTATAAAATTCCTGTAGTATGTTATGCCATATCTTATTTCCAGAAAATTTACGATTGATTCGTAGTCACATCGTTTCTCTTCGGGAATGTTGTTTAACGCCTTCAGGGCTTCACCTAGAAGAGCAAGTACTAGAGCTTGAGCCTTCTCTGGTAAACTCTATTTAAATTGTCGATAATAGGTAACCCGTGATACCTTGCCATCAAAAGTGAGTGGCTTCATAAGAATTATTGACGTACCAGTTTCTGAAAGGATTTACAAAGCCCCAGTGGCATTCTCCTTTACTAGCTATTTTTTTTTTAATTTGGCCTTGGCTTTGGTAAACGTGTTTTTTAACCAACTGTATGGTCTGCTGTAATTTTGTCTTCTTTAACATAAGCTTGAACTTAAGCAATTTTTTTTCCTTATCCTATCTAGGCTTTGATAAACTTTACCATTTAAGTTTTCTCGAATATTTACCATCTTTTCTATTAGCTTCTGTTTTATTTATGCAATGTTACGGACTTTAGAAATATGTAATTAATTTATAGAATTGTAGACACTGAGAATTAATAAGGTTCGGTTACTAATTTATTTAAAAATTACTTTAGTTTTTTCCCATTGAGAAGTGTCCTAAGGGCGGTGGAGTCAATCCATTTTCCATTTTTGTTGCAACCCGTATTAAAAAAAATTGCAGCTAATTCATTTCGTTCGTTATTTTAATAAGTGTTTACGACGTTTCGCCAACATCTTAGCTGGCATTTTCAAGTGCCGTCACGAAAGCATCATTTGAAAATGCCAGCTGAGATGTTGGCAAAACGTCGTTCGTAAACACTTTTTTAATAAATAAATAAATAAATAAATTAATTAATAAAATATATATTTATATATATATATATATATATATATATATATATATATATATATATATATATATATATATATATATATATATATATATATATATATATATTACAGTAAACAATAAAAAAAAAAAATATTTGTTATACATAATTCGGGAATTATGTAACAAGAAATAGAATATTTTACATAAGACTTATGCACCATAGCATTATGCTATCTACAAAGCATATTAATTAGTAATGTCATAAGGTGGATATGCTTTAATAGATTCTAAATATTTTTTTCTTATACCCTGTGGTATTTGTTATAATAATAATAAAAAAAATGATTATTTTATTTATTAGAACTCAAACAAATATTACTGCTTCTAAAAGTACATTTTTAGGGAAACTCATGTAATATTAAATCGACCCCATTTATTTTAAAATGTTGTGGACTATTTGATATCGAATTTAGAATCATTATTGCTACAAGAGAAGGACACATTTGTCTCTTAAGAAAAGGCTGGTTAGAAGGAAAATCTCTTATACACCTAACGTCGGACATTGTGGATATAAGTTTAATTCCAGGTGATAATTTTATTATTGTGGCAACTTCTGATAAATCTCTACATTGCTATACTAAAAGGGTAAGTTTTAATGGCACAATTTATTTAATTTATTACTTTACAGAATTTAGGATTTTGTCTAATTTCACATAAATAAAAATTATATACATACATAGATCGACTGACAATACCTTTTATCTGCAGAATCTAAAATTATGTTCTGGGGATTATTGGGAATAGGCATAGTTGGGCACCGTAAACCGAAAAATTAACTTCGCTAATCGCTAATCCGTTACTAAAAAAGTTAATTTCGTTAAACGTTAAAGCGCTACCTTTGGTACGATTTAACGCAAGTTAACGTTAATCGTTAATCCGTTAACACGTGATAAAAAAACGCTTTTATATCATTGCGGTAAAAATTTACTTATAAGAACTGTTGGTTTGGGCTCTGGAAGTTAACAGGTTAGGAACAAAAAAAGGATGTGTATAATTAAAGTGTGTATAATTTAGTCATCTGGTATAATGTGAATATTGCCATAAAGTTGTTGAAGTTCTCGTCCGAAAGCGAAACTTGTTTCGGCGTTAAAATAGATTTGCCCGTGGAAAAAAACTTTCAACTGCAGCACTTGAGGGTACGGCAGTATAATATTTAATAATGAGATTTATGAATATCTCTTCCCCGAGAAATGTCGCATCGTTGAACAAGTCTTTTTTACTTTAGCGACATTTTAACAAGATTTGAGTTAAAGCTTATGCATTGAACTCCAGTTGGGTGGAATTGGCTTGCGATAGGTGGCAGCACGTTAGCATTTACAATGGGAAAATTTTCCCATTGTAAATGCTAACGTGCTGCCACCATATGACAAGCAAGCCAATTCCACCTCAACTTGGAGTTCGAATTGCATTGTAAATGCAGCTTTACTCTTTTGGATCTTAGGTCTTTCTTTTGACTGAATGACAGAATTGAAAAAGGTTTGCTTATCATCGTCGTTGTTACTCGCGTTGCTGCCTCCGCCACTTAAACTATTTCTGTCCTTTTGTCATACGATTCCAGCTAGCGATGGGCATATTCGGATGATTTTAATATTCGAATATTCGTATTCCGGAAGATCTTCATATTCGGAATATCATTCGACATATGAAACATTGACCGATCAACGTCAGTCGGTATTCGATATATTGCGCCGACCGCCAACCGTCGACATACCCCGAAGTCGAAAGGTTTGCTTTCGAAATAACGAATTATTCCGGATAAATCAGATGTCGGAAGAAAGAAAAATGGTTATTTTGTTTCGGGTTTTAAAATTTTAGTCGTATTATTGGGTTATGTTTGGGTTTGCATAAAGTATTCTTGTACGTTTTAAATTTGTTTTGCTGTTATTAGTGGTGCGGGAAGTTTTGTTTTCCCCTTTTAATTCGTAATTATTGGTGTGGTGTATAGAATAGTATACAGTGGCCGCCAAAAAAATCGACATTTTGTGCAAATTTTCTATTCTTGATATGAATGAACCCGAATTGAATGAACTATCATTCGATAAGTAGCGGAATACCTGCCTTTGATTAATACGAATATTCGAATATCCGAAAGAAATATTCGAATCATTCGAAACATTTCTATATTCGAATATCGTTCGGAAGATCATTCGGAAGGTTCCATCACTAATTCCAGCCATATCAACCGGAACTTCGGGTGGAAAGCCGTTTCAAACGCGATATGCGCCGCGCCACACTTGTCGACCGGCCCGAACAAACATATCAAAACATGTTTTTCACGGCGTCGCGGCGCATAGAGCAAACAATTCCGATTTATAAAAGTTCTGGTGTTGCTCCGCTAGCATACCCCCTGCAAGAGGAACAATGAGTTTTCAATTTTTTGATAAAAATGAATATACATAAAAAAAAAGTGTAAAATGTAGGTTAAAAAGACCTTAAAGTGTGAGCCTACAGCCGGCACACAACGGCGCGTGGATTGGCGAGCCTGTCTCGTTGCTTGTGCTCGCCAAGGCTTGGCTCGGAAGAAGGGTTCGGATAAGGATACCAAGAACGATAAATTTCAATGACAAGCGGCCGTGCTTGGCTCGTGTAGGCTTGGCAAATTTGTCTTTAGTATTTACAATGTACAGCTATGTACAGATATGTAGGTCTTAAACAAGCCGATCCTCGTCGGATCGGGTCGAGATAGGCCAGTAGAGCCGAGATGGCAAGCTCGCCGTCCTTTAACAATTTTACCAACAAGAGATAGAAAGGTACATGCCAGCAAAAGCCTCGCCAAAAAAGCTGGTGTGCACCATTCCCGTGATGCGTGACTCGGTAAAGTTTGGCTCACCGATGACGACTTAAGACTGATCTAAAGGTGTGGTTCCTTCCACGGGCCGTCGCACGCGACTAACGCAATGCGACTAACGCATACGGCCGCCGTTTAATCAGGTGGTTTCAGGACCGCGCCAAACCCGATAGCAAAATTTTATTGAAAGGGAATAATTTTTGGTAAGATGTGATGGATGATCTGCAATATATTTTTATTGAAGAAAAAGAGGATGACAAATATATTACAATTAGCCAACCTGAAACATAGCAATGCCCCTATAAATCCAATATTTCACAAAAGACGATGAGGGTTGTTATACTACATTAATAAATCGACATCTGCAACAGGATGAAGTAAAATTTAGAAAATATTTTAGACTGAATAAAGCAGAGTTTACTTTTATTCTTTATTTAATAAAAGACGATATAAAGTCCAAGCCAGACAACAAGTTGAATATCCAATAACCCAAAGGAAAAATTAGCCATTGTATTAAGCTAAATCTGGCGGGTTACCAAATTGAGTCTTATATTAGGATCGGGGAAATTAAAAATAGAGGTGGTTAAATGAAGGCAAAGTTGCGCAATATGATGCTAATCAAAATGCCACCTTAGAATTTAAAATTTTCGAATACTTTTTGGGAAAAAAAAACCGATTATTCGCGATTTAGTTTTTATTTTTTTATAACTTTATTTGAATGGATGTAACAAAATAACTTTTACATTTCCATTGCTATTTTTCGTTCTACAAGATAGAGTTATTAGATTTATACACCACGTTTCGTCTTTGAGTGCCATCATCAACTTTTTTTTATACGGCCGGATTTTTTTAATATGTATTTTATTACAAGTTCCCAAAAACCAGTAATGTATTGCACTTATTAAAAAAAATTTAAATTTGGATTTTCATAGGAAACCATATAAGAGAGTCATACAATATATTTTTGGAAGGATTTTTAGGAAAACATTAAAACTGATTTTTTTTTAATGCGAAACATCATTGGATTTTGGGATCTTAAATGCTCTTAAAATAAGTAATAAAAAATTCAGGACCTCGTTTAAAAAATAAAGTTAAATTTAAAAAAAAAACACCAGACATTTACACAAAACAACACAAACAAAATATCAGTCGCAGCCCGACTGCGACTACACTCTTCTTCAGCAGTTCAGTCGATCAATCGATGTTGACAGGGACGCATACGACGGCCGCTTGAAGAAACCAGGCACATTTAAAAACATGAGTAGGAGTGCTTTGCGGTTAACGTAGTGCGTTAGTCGCATGCGGCGGCCGCGTGGAAGGAAACATACCTTAAAATTCAGGTGTGGTTTTGCTAGGTAAAATAGTATCATTTGCTTCTCTGTAGACCTTATTTACTGCCATTTACGAAGTATACAAAAACATGTTTCAAGTGGTCACAGTTTTAGACTGCTACTTAAAGTATAATGAGTATTATTCAAAGACAAATGTGGTTACAATTACCGTAATTACCAGAATGTTATTAAATTCGTAAATGTATTTATTATGAATTTTTAGGGTCAACGGCTGTGGTCAACTCAAACCACCAGTAATATAACTTGTCTATGTTTGGTACCTCTGGAACATATAAGCGCCTGTCTTATTGCGGTAGGTTTGAAAAATGGCTCTATTCACCTATACCAAGGTAGACATCTTATAGATTTTACATCAGTAGCTGAAACACCCTCTGTTATTGTTTTTGGACAAGTTGGCCAAGAAGAAAATGTTATGGTTATTATAACAGTAGGTAAGAGGTCTATAAACTATTTTTAAATTTATTAACTAAAACTAGTGTAGGGCATGGTGTATGCCCTACACTTCTCCTAAATATCAACTTTGCACACCTTTTTCCTGTACAATAAGCGTGGATTTTGCTGTGTATAGGGCATGTGGTTTTGTGAGCTTGGGTTTTGGATCTTAAATAATACCTTGTTAAGTCCACATAAATTCTTGCTTTGAAGGGAGAAGGCAGAGAGCAAGAGGTTTCGAAACTCTTTTTCCCCCCCCGAAAATTTAGTTACGGCCCTGAGTGAAAGTACTTTATATATATATATATATATATATATATATATATATATATATATATATATATATATATATATATATATATATATATATATATATATATATATATATATATATATATATATATATATATATATATATATATATACCGGGTGTTTCGCCGAGGGGACATAGGGAATCCCATGTAAATTTTGAAGTAGTCAAATATTTCCCCTAATTATTTTAGAAAAAAATGCTATTAGGATTTATTGAAGAGACAATAAGTTTCACCAAAGTGAAAATTTACATTTTTCAACCAACCAGTAAAGGTAAACTGCTTAAATACTTCTGCAAGTAGTATCTCATTATGCACCCTATACTCTAGAAATCAATAATAAAAACACCATATCGATTTATCAGTGACAATTTAGATCATTAATTTATAATGTCATTGCCAAAACTGAACAATTTTATACGGGAATTTCAAAAAGAATCCTCGCATTTTATTTTAGTTTACAGCTAATTCCAACACATCACTACATTACGGACAATAAAAAAATTTGTCTACATTTAGAAATCAATTTATGACGAAAATATCGGGATTTAATCAAATGCTCAAATATTCCTCCATTAACTGCCAGACAATAACCCAAACGATTATAAAACTCATTTCTTACGTTGGCTAGTTGGTATAGTTGAATCAATATAAAAATGAAAATTCGGTTCTCTTTGAAAGAAAAAAAAAACATAAAAAGTAGCCGAAAAGATTTAATTTGAAATAGGATCGCCTTTTTTTTATAATGTGCCGCTTCCCCGCACGTGTCTGTTAAAGACCATAAAAAAAACCGACAATAAAAATTAAAACTTTTTGTTTTTTTTTTTTTTTTTTTTTAAAGGGGGACCGAATTTACTTTTTAAAAAAGATCCGACTATACATCGATATTCTGGCACATTCAGGGCAATAGCTTTCCCCTTGCTGGTCTAAATTTTCATATTATTTATTGGTAAAAAAACTTATTTTTAAATTAAAATTTAAATTTTTAATTTTGCATATACGGTTTTCTTCTTTTTTTTTTGGTTTATGGTAAAATTTTTATATAGTCATATTCCAGTGTTTTTGGGGTTGCAAATATACTACCGGAGAAGAGAAATTATGTTTTTAATATTTTTTATTTTAATTTAAAAATTTTAAAATTACCATTGATTTTCTCCATAAAATGCGAAAACTCCCCATTATGACAAGGAACGTCAGCGTGCAGTGTTGCCAAATCAGGGTCTTTTGAAAACGTTCCCGCATTTTGTCTGAAATATAATTGGGAAAAAAAAAGCTTTAAAAAACCAAAAAATTAACCTGACCAACTGTTTAGACAAATTCAAAAGCCCCAGTCGGTCATGGTTAGTTTTTAAAAAAATTTTTTTTTTCCCAATTATTTTTTGAAAAACCCGAATATAAAAATTTAAAAAGGCCGAAAATTATTAAGTCCGGCAACACTGTTGATATTGTTTTGAATTTGACAATGTAGAAAAATGTGTTATCAGATATTAGATTTATTTCTAACCTATTTTTTTTTTTAAATTTAAATTAAAAAATTTTTTTCCCCATTTTCTGCGTTTTTGTCAATAGTTTTTGTTGCTGTGTGTTATTTTTAAACTAAATAATTATCAATTTTACTTTTTTCCCCCCAGCACTCAAATTCACCAAGATCCAGTAAGTTTTTTTGGGTGAAAACAAAAATTAAAACAATTTCTCTTCTCCGGTAGTATATTTTACCCAAAGGTATCAAATGTAATTTTATTAAAAAATTCAAAAAACCAAAAATGCAGAAAACCTATATCAATTGTTACCGGCGAAAGATCCGGAGACCTGGCTTTTGGTTTTCGTTACCCCAGTCACCCGCAATTTGAATGTTGGGTTCGTTGTTCAATGTAAAAGTGCATTCGTCAGTAAAGCAAATATTTTTTGTAAAAAACCTCTGTCAGGTTTGTCCTCTCCATCATCCAAAGCAAAATTCCTGCGTCGTATTTCGTCTCCGTCTCTTAATTCTTGGTGTCTTTCGTACTTGTAAGCGTGGTATTTACATCTTTTTAAAATTCGAGATAGGGTGGTCTTGTCCGAATGTCCTCCAGTTATCTCGTGCTAATGTTTCCTTCGGCCTCCTCTACACAAAGTACCGCTAAATCCCTCTGTTTTGTACAATTTGTCTCATTTTACGTCGATTTTCTTCACATTTGCAATTATTGATATACTGTGCCTGTAGTTTCAATTTTTTTTTATCGTCCGTTTTATTGTCGATTTACTTGGTATTGGCCTATTGGGAAAATAGGCTGCAAACATGTCCGCTCCTCTTCGATAACTACCTGTAAAACCATTTTAAATAGTGATTTTTTCTTATTTGAGTAGTTCATTATTTAAAAATGATGTGAAATTGATCTGACAACTTGAGAGTAAGAGGTTAAATAATTTTTCTGGTATTTTATTATAAACTTCTAATAATACAGGGCGCGTAAGAAGATAGGAGATTCGTAACTTATTTTAACATTTATCTCTTAGCTGGCGGACTGAGAAGAGCTGAAATTTGTACACTGGGTACAACTTCTCGTGCTCTTTAAAAATCCTAATAAAATTTTCTTATAAAATAATTAGGGGAGCCAATATTGGACCACTTCAAAATTTACATGGGATTCCCTATGTCCTGCTCGACGGAGCAACACCCGATATAAATCTAGATATTTAAAATTTTAGGAGGAACAATAACGTTTAAGATTTTGAAGCGTACTGCTGACTTTTCTATTAGAAATCAAGAAATTTATCCAGTTTTACAAGGGAAGCCATTACCATTACCAAAACGAAGCAAGCTGTTTTTAGAACAGAGTTTACGTGAAAAAGAAAATGCAATAGGTAAGGATTTTAACCTAACGTCCAAGTCCTAAAGAGCTAGGTCAAAGAACATTAAATCGGGGAAATCCCAATACTATAACTTGATCCTGTCTTCTCATACAAGTCTTAATATATACGTCTGGCAAACCATTTTCTTAGGTGCAGAGATTTTCAGTGCGATAAAAGGAGATGTCAATTTTATAGGCAAAGGCTTAAGCGAAATAAAGACAGACAGAAAATCTACAGCGGCGGATTCCCTTAATACCAAACCAAGAAAAAAGAAGGAAATACCTCGGCCAGACGCGACAGTCAATGTTGCCAACCAGTAAAAATAAAATTAGCTATGTTGTCTTGCTCAATAAAAATAATACATACCTATTATTAAAATAATAAAGTATCTTTAACCATTCTGAAATACTAATATTTTTTACAAATTTCTTTTTTTATGCGAAGCGCATAACTTTTTTTTTAAATAAAAAGTTTAATAAAATGTATAATTTTTAAAACATTTTTGAAATTGCTAATAAATATTTTACGAAAAGACAACATTGTCGACAATATCTTAACGAATCGTAGGCGCCGTCGACCATCGTTGTATTGAAAGTGGCATGATAGGGGAAATTGTTGTCGTTCTCTTTTTAATCTGGGGTCATACCATATGTATCCTACTCTATTACATTAAAATTGGCTCTTAAGCCCTTGCCTTGCCAATCCTGTATGTGCAGGTATGCCTGAAAGAACTTTCAGATTTTCAGATTTGACATACAAATAAAATATAAAGTTAAGATTAATTTTGATTGAGTGTTTGTTTAATTACATCTAAGGTTATTAAAAAATGGTTCCACATAATCCTAAATAAAAAGCCGTGTGATTTTATTCGAAATTTGACAATTATGCCTAATTTGACATAATCTCTTATTGACATTCAAAGAGTCGAGAGGTTTAACAAAACCACATAAATCAACTAAAAGCATCTTGATCCCATTATAGAGGTAATACATTAAATCTTATTAAATCGCAATGCCACAGAACGTGGAAAAAGAAAGTTTGAAATAATTATTGCTATCGTTACCATCATGTTTTTAGCAACAGATATCGCTTTTAATTTGTCACGTTAAGTTGGACGCGATAAGGGGAAATTTTCAAGTAAAAGATATTCGCTACCGGTAGGTAGTGATTTTATTAAAAAAATAATGTTACACATGTGTTAGGCACACAAGGTTACAGCTTAAAGCTAGACCTTTTCCTAAAGATATACTATAATCAATGAGTTTTTTTTGCAAAGTAACCATTTACTATTATGGCAGAACAAATACAAGGTTTGTTGTTTCAAAACTGATTCGGTTTCGCATGAAGTCACCGAGGCCCCTATTAAATTTAATTGTGGTTTGCATAGAAAAAATGAATTTATTAGAAAAATACTTGTAAATTAGCCAAAAAATAATTTAAACTTAAAAAAATATATTAAATAATATAAAATACCATTTCGTTATTTACTTAAAAACCGAAACCTTAGGAAAAAGCATTGTAAGCTTTAATGAAAAGTGATATGAATACTGCATATTTCAGATACCCACGGTACCTTAGTGCTTAAGCCTCCTTGGCCTTCGGTGAAAAGATGGGTGCAAATTTTTGTGACTTTGTTTTGTATGCCCTTTTTTTGTTAACGAAAAAATGTTGTCCCAAAACAAGTGGCATGACTGTTGACATGTTAAATTATATAACGCCCATATGGGCATTGGATGGACTGAAGTCTAAAATGGAAATGCATTTGCAGCATGCACATTTTTTTTAACTCGGATAACATTCTTCCGTTAATTACAAAATTGCATAAAAAACAAAATTCAAAGTTTCGTTTTTTAATTCTAAACATTGGAAATAAAATTATATTATTCTATGTTTTCCATTTTGTGCAGCACATACATGCATGCCATTTTCATTGTAAATCAAAAATAATACTTTTTAATGAATAACAAACAAACCAAAGTTACTAAAATGTACAATTTTATTTTGCAACTTCAATTATTTTTTATAATACAAAGTGCATATGCAGCATACATGCCATTTGTACTACATAATCCTTCCATTATAAAATGACTGTTAAACATTTTTTGACGTAGTTTGGGTTCACCAAAAGTTGAAAATTTGTATAAGATTTTTCCTTAATTTTTCACCTTTATTTCAATGAGCGGTGCATGCCAAGTTTTCCAGACTAATATTTTAAGGAAAACTTCAATCCTTTTTCGGCATACAATTCCGAATCATTTAAATTCACCGTTTTGGGATTTCCATTATGACTTGCATGCCAACAGCGGTCAAATTTTCTATTTGGTTTCTTATCTTAGGTTTAACTCTTAACCCTTAAAATAGCATGCGGGTCCAAATCAGTTGACCTAACTTGTCAACATCTGATTACCTAATTCGCTTTTTGCGCTCTGTACGTGCAAAAATCTGTACCCTGGAACTTGGGCCGAAGTGGTAGTTTCTTGCAAACCTGGCGAGAAACTCAAAGAATATTTTGTTACAAATCAACAAGATAATAAGCCATTTCGATCTTTTAACATATTTAACTTGATTTAAAAAAAAATCGTTTTTGCCAGAATATTCTACAATTATTAAAAAATAAAAAATTTAAACTCGTTTTCCAAAAGACCAGAGAAGGTAAATTGGGAAAAGAATAGATGCAAAAACAAAAATACATATTTCTTCCAACTTTTAAAAGTCAGAGGAGACAGGACTTAAATTTAAGATAGGGTTTAAAATAATTCTCTTGTAAACATAATCCAAATTTAGTTATGTTTAAAAACGTTTACCGTATAAAGGCTGATTTCCACCTAAGCAGCATGAGCAGTACCTCACAGCGCGGCGCAGCGCAGCAAAATGCTGCCTATATTTGTTTTCATGTAATTAAATGAATTCGTTCCCACCTAAGCAGACGTCGCTGCGCGTCGCGCACAACGCCTCGCAGCAAAATTTTAATTCGTCTATGAGCGTTGCCACGCGTCATTGCTGCTTATGAACGGCTGTGCGCTTGTTGACGGCAAGTGGAAATCAC
Organism: Listronotus oregonensis; assembly: GCA_019359885.1. Lineage (NCBI taxonomy): Eukaryota > Metazoa > Arthropoda > Insecta > Coleoptera > Curculionidae > Listronotus > Listronotus oregonensis. The sequence goes on along the minus strand of JAHBCN010004718.1, from coordinate 3,674 downwards.
AAAGGGGCCAAAGGCGTACGGGGAAAGCAGGGGACTTAAATATCCTGATTTATGCCATTTTTGCTTTTTTTATGAAAGAAAGTAGTAGAATGATAAAGAGCGTATAAATTCACCTTCTTCGAGTCTTGCACGAAAAATATCATGTACCCAATATTTCCGTTTTTTTCTTTTTTTGTTTTTTATACTCATCGCATATAGCTACTTTAACTAGCAAGTTGTCTGACGACGATGATGAGGTTGGGTTCATTTACTTTGAAAATCAATTTACCTGATAAGGGCATATTACATTGCTGCTTTGTTAGCGATGTGTGAGAATGCTGTAGGTGGAAATGTGTGTGAAAAATGCTGAAACGAGCGCCAGCGTCCTGGAAGCGCTGCTTAGATGGGAATCGCCAGCTGATTTCCACATAGGCATGAGCACACTAGAGCGCAGCGCAGCAAATGCTGCCTATATTTGTTTTCATATAATTAAATGAATTCGTTCCCACCTAAGCAGAGCGTCGCGTCGCTGCGCGTCTCAGCACAACGCCTCGCAGCACAATTTTAATTCGTCTATGAGTGTTGCCACGCGTCATTGCTGCTTATGAATGTGCTCAAGTGTACTGAGGCTTATTAGAAATTCAGTATTTTGCTTGGTCAGTGAAATACAAAGAAGATCATATAGTTGGTTGAAATTTTCCAAAGACATTCTATAATATTGGTAGATTTTTTTCCATCCTGTTGAAGCCGTTTAAACAACGTATAAAATTCACCTTCTTAGAGCACAAAAAATATCATGCACCCAATATTTCCGTTATTTCTCTTTTATTTATTTTTTTTTTCATACTCATCGCATATAGCTACTACAACTAGCAAGTTGTCTGACGACAATGATGACATTGAGTTCATTTTACTTTGATAAAACAATTTAACTGATGAGCATATTACATTGCTGCTTTGCTTAGCGATGTTGCTGCAGAATGCTGCTTAGATGGGAATGGTGTGTGAAAAAAGGCTGCAAATGCTGCGCCGCGTCGCGCTGCTTGATGCTGCTTAGATGGGAATCGGCCTTAAATCTTTTATACCAAAGTTTAAAAAAATAATCCCATTACCTTTTTTTTTTAATTGCAAATATGTAAGATATGTTTTTACTACGCCACGCTTCTATTCAAAATTTGGTTATGTTGAAAACTCCAAATTTCATTAGGTTTAAAAATTGCTTCTTGTATGGTACCATTATTTAAAAAAATAAAACTATGTGTTCACGTGATTTTTTGTAATACTCTTCGCCTTGATCACTCACAAGTAAAAGATACGAACTGATAGACTTTTTCGCTACAGCAAACATGATTTAATTTTAAGGCATTAAACTACACAATATTTTTGGTACCCCAATACAATAATAATTAAAAGACTTAATTTAAGGGAAGCGCTTGTATTCCAAATATGGCTTAAAAACTGGTCTAAGAAGCTAACAAAACTTCACCCTTTTTAAACTTCACACGCGTTTACAGCATAAAACTAAACACCTATTTAATACCTTTATGTATCCCAATTGCTGTGTTCACACGTCGTCGCCGTGGTTGGGCCCAGTAGGATTTTTTGGAACATGCGCTAGAGTTGCTGGTTATCGGCAACTCTCTTGGCTAGCGTATGGAACGGGATCCGAAGCTAAGATGAACACAAGGCTTAACTCAAGGTGTTAGTATACCGTGCTGATGAGTGAATGACATCCTGTGCCTTAAACAGGTGTCTCCAACGGTGCCTCTGAGATACAGGGCGACCTCTCAGAGTATCTAGTCTTACTTCCCTAGCTCCAAACAGAAAGCGGACAGAACCGCTTTCATAGGAAAAAAGTGACAAAGGTGCGCTGACCGAAACGGATAAATCTGTTTCGAGAGGTGCCACTAAGGTCACAAGCAGACAAAGGTGCGCCGACCGAAACGGGTGAATCCGTTTCGAAAAGTGCCCCTGAAGTCACCGGCGCCTGTTTCCCGGGGAAGGGCTAATTCATCCCGAACAAACAGGTGCTTAGGAAGGGATCCTGAATCCAAACAGAAGGCGGACAGAACCGCCTTTATAGGGAAAAGGGTTCCCTGGCTTTAAACAGGAAGCGGATAGGACCATTTTCATAGGGTAAGGCCGGAGATGCGGCCTCAGAATAAACATCTGGTTCCTGTAACAAGGACCTGGTAGCTACCCACGTCACTAGACCGGGAGAGGAGGGCATGATGGATCTAATCGTCTGCTCGTCATACTCTCCAGGAGACAGGGACACCAGAACACATCAGAACACATATTGTGCTCGGGTCTGGTAGCGACTCGAGTAAGAGGAGATGTAAAAACTCTCTTCCAACCTGGTATCGGATTCATTAGAAGTCCGATCCTATTGGAAATATAAAGCCACAATAGACCGAGCGGTCGCAGTGGAGGGCGTAAAAAGTCCACTCACTTTAAACCTATCAACCCATCAACCTATATGTACAGCTACGATTTGTTTTACATGCGACTGTAATAAAAAAAACATTTTTCTTAAAGACTTACATAGTATTAATGCAATTTTACTGTTTTTTTAAATATTATTTTTAGAAATTCATCAAACGTTTCAACAAGATTTAATTAGGCTTAGACTATCTGCAGCAAGAGCTCTTGTTCAAAATTTTTGTAATCAATCAGGAATTGGCAATGAAAAGGAACAAATAAAGCTGTCAGCACAGGTAATGGCAAAATATAGAATTATTTTAACTCATTAAATGAAAAATATATTAAATTGTTAAGATTTTAGCAATCGATGAAGCATGCCATCTTTGCTATAAGTAGGAAGAGTTTAAGTGGCCTTTTTATCTTTTTATCAGTTGGATAAACCACAAAGGTTTGTGAAATGCCTAATTGCTGGTTATGGCAGGGGACGGATATTTTAGAGGTTAAATTAATTTCTTTTCTTTTTGTCGATTATGTGTAAATCATACAATTCTTACATTTAACCGCATCATTTAAACAAAGCGGGTTTGTCACTTCAAACGTGATATAAATAGTTATTACTATAAAACTATCTCTATTGACGTCTGAATTATGTCATCCAGCAGAACCAATGGTTTAACGGGAAATTGTGCAAGACGCGTTATTTGTTTAAAAATTATTTAGCTACAAAAGCAACTGATATTGTCCAACCTTAATTATTGGCCGACCAATTTAATAAAAATCCAATTTACCTTGCTAATATGTTTTCGAGCCCTAACTAAAAGTATTGTATATTTACTATTAACATATAAACTGCCACTAAGGCACTGACAAAAATTATTAATGTAATTAATAAACCAAGCCAATAAGGGATACGCATGAAACATTTTTTTTTATATTACTATGAACTATATTCAATTCAAAACCGCACTGCTGCCTCACCTCAGCGGGTTCAAATTGCATTTTTTTTACCTTAAAAAAATCTTAAAAAATTGTTTTTTTTTTAAATAACTCGAAAACCATTGACTTTAGAAAAAAAGGTATATTAGTAATTCTTTTGGTCCAATAACTGTACTCATTCCGATTTATTTCAGACTTTAATCTAAATAAAATTTAAACTTTATTTTATTGAAAAAAATAGGCGCCTCCTTGATCTGGGTGTTATATACCTGGCAGGACGCTTAACATTTCTCGATCTTATATGCTACTATGTGTATTCATTGTTTAATTATTTA
>JAHBCN010004717.1:0-61298 GCA_019359885.1 Listronotus oregonensis | reverse complement strand
TTTTTCATTACAGTTTTTTTGATAAAATGCATATTTTTAGAGTTATTGGCCATTAACCCATTAAAAACGTGTTTTTTTCGTCAAAAAATTTTTACTTTTAATCGCAAATAACTAAAAAAATTTATTTTTACAAAAAAAATGTAAAAACTTTTTTTATAAAAATAATTTTCCCATCGATTTTTGTCTTTAAATGAAATTTAAAAAAACAAAATAGTAAAAAAAAATGGGCCCCTTGATAAAACATTAAATTGGGCTATTCCTTACCTTGAAAAATTTTAGGTAAATCCATGAAGGGAACAAAAAACTCCGAGCCAAAATGCTTCTTTTCCCTGTTCTATATGCTAAGAACAATTTTTTTTTGTGTATTTTTAATTGCTTATATTAAAATCGTTTATTAATAAAAAATTATGCATTATTAAGAGCTATTAATGAATAATTTTTTTGAACGTTATTATGTTAAAATGTTGTTCAATTTTCGATCATTATTCTAAAACCAAAAAATAAGTAGAATTAATTTCAGATTGGTATTATGATGAGAAAAGGTGCTTTCGTAGAAGAAAAAGTGAATATTGTGCTACAGAAACTAATAATTGAAGCTGGAGTTATTCAGAAGATAAAATCAGATTACGTTAGTAGAGCTCAATCAGAAAAAGCAGACTTAGCAAATGATGAGGATGATGATGATGACAATGATAGAGTGACAGCCTTATCAATCCATCATTTAGAAGGCGCGTTTGCTATTTTGGCAGTGGGACATGGTTTTGGAATATTAATATTTCTTGTGGAACTTGTTTACTTTTATATAAGGCAACATAGAAAGAAAAGAGAATGAATTATTGGTTTTGTTTTAATAGCTTAATAATTAGAGTTTTGTAAATCCTAATATTTTAGTTATATTAGAGGTGTTAGTGTAGTTTAAATTACTTAATTAAGGACGTAGATTTTTTTTGGTAACTTGTTACATAAATTATAAAATAAGACGAACTTAGATATATTCCATTTGAAGAGTAGGCGGGAAAACCGATGAATGTCACAAAATAGGTAATTTTGATAAAGCCTTTTTTTTTAACCCTTTAAATTATACTTTTTAAGATTAAAGAACTTTTTTAATCTACATATGGGATGAGAACAAAGTCGGTCTCCTATATTTTTCTCTCATTGTTTAGTTCTATGAATTTATAATAGATGGCGGTATAAGTTAATTCATTGAAACTCTCTTAAGGCGTTTGACATCTAGGTTGCGTAGACACCCGGTAGATGGCGCTGTGTTTCGATATCTAGATTATACATTCTATTCCACGTCATTATTGTATATGTTTACGATGTCAATGATTATTATAATTATACTGTGTATTGTGTTATAATTGTGTAGATGGGTAGATGGGTAGATGGGTAGAAGGTTAGAAGAATAGATGGGTAGATAAGTAAATGGGTAGATGGGTAAATAGATAGATTGGTAGATGAGTAGATGAGTAGATGAGTAGATAGGTAGATAGGTAAATATGGAAGAAAGGTAGATGGGCAGATAGGCATACAGACCGATATGTTTGTTGCAAACTCTACGAACACCTATACTCGACCGGCTTCAAAAGGAACTAACACGCATCGGAGGCCTATCCAACCGACAGTATGGTTTTAGTAAGGGTAGACAGACCGTGGATGCCATCAATCGAGTCATCGATATGGCTAGGATTTCCCGAAGAGTACTCTCACACCCACCGTAAATTGTGCGCGATGATTACAATTGATGTCAAGAATCTTTCAACCCACATCGTGGCAATTAACCCTAGATAAGTTAAGAAGCAAAGGGATCGCAGAGGCTTAATTAACATAGTAGCATCGTATCTTTCAGATAGAAACATACTTTTGGGGCAATGGACGCAAAGACTCTCAGCATAAATAGTGGGGGGTTTCCCAGGGACCCGTTCTGGGAACCGACAGTGGAAAATTTTGTACGATGACTTATTTGAACGGGAAATCCCGGAGGGGGACAGATTTAAATTTGGGTTTTTGCCGACGATGTGGCTATGGTTGTTGTTGCGAGGAGCGCAGACATCCTAATGAACAATGCCGACTTCAACGAGTATCAAACTGGATGAAAGCTAGACACCTACAAATTGCTCCGGAAAAAACTGAAGCTGTCCTACTGACAAAGAGAAGAAAGCTAAATCCAATTTCTTTTAACATGAAAGGCGTTGAAATAAGACCAAGTAGGGCGGTTAAGTATCTAGGAGTATGGCTGGATTGCAAACTGACATTTGCTGAGCACATAAATAGAGTTATCCAAAGGGCCGAAAAAACGGCTTCAGCCTTATCAAGCCTAATGCCAAACATAGAAGGCCCTAGTTCATTTAGACGTAAACTATACTCTAGTGTGGTTCATTCACAAATTTTATATGGTGCTCCTTCCTGTATACAGCTGCAACGAATAAAAAACTTATGAGAAAATTTTTTGGGGAAGCCTCCCAGAAAAAAGTAGCAATACAGTATTTGGTCTTACAGAACGATATCCACAAGGGCGTTTGTGTGATATGGGACCCCCCCTATAAATCTTCAGATTTTAGAAAGGCGACAGAGATACAACGGTATAGATAAAGAGAATGTCAAAGGGAAAAACTGCTGCGTCGTTGGCAGGAAAAATGGGATAATAGCCTAAACGGACGAGGGCCCCTTTTATTGATTCCTAATATCGGGGAGATGGATAAGTAGAAAAAAATGGAATCGTAAACTATTATATCCCCACAGGCACTATCTGGTTTCCCCCAGATTTTGTCGATCGGATACAAGCAACTGCATATCTGCAAAAAGGATGAAGACGATTTTTAACACACTCTGTTTAAAAATAGAGGATGGGAAGATGAAAAAAAGGGGGTTTTTTTGTGCGATCCACCATCTACCCCGGGGTTCCCAAACGGGGAAACTTGAATAATGCTTGGATTAAAGCGATTTTTTGAGATTGACAAGTGACAGAAACAGTGAAGACTGCTATCAATATGCAATACTAAAAATAAAAAAGATTATATAAATATTTACAAGTAAAATATTTCATAGGATATACTTTAATATTTTTAAAAGATTTATTGCTGAATAATTTCATATGGGTAAAAAATCGGTTATATCTTATCTGGACACAAAAAAATTTTGGTCCATATTATGACACCTTTTTCATACCATTTTAATGACCGATGTAGGTACAACATTTTTGGCCTTAGGTAAGAAATATCGTTATGAATATTCTTAATGAATATACAGCATTTTATTGATCCGTCTTCGTTAGTAAAAACTATGAAATATACATCCATTTTAGGAAGTAAATAATTCAAGTAAAACTAATCCTGTGTCCAGTTAGGTAATTAATAATCGACCCGTATACCTGCTTGCTGTGTCCAAATGGGTATTGCCCAAAAATCACTGGTAAATTTTAAGTAAAAGTATATAAAATATATTTGTGAATTGTGTCATTAGTTACCTTAACTCCGTTGAAGAAGCAACAGTGTTGCGAAACATGTCGAGTTTGTAAATAAAACTTAAAATAAAAATTATGGAAAAGTTTGCAAATTATTTTTTCTAATTTATTGCCTCGGTATATTGTAAATATATTTTATGTCAACATTGATGATAAATCACAGTGTCGCTTATGGAAAACTAAATAAAGTCACATTATTTGTGGTTTTCTTCCTAATAAAGAAAAACAAACATGAAATAGTGATCTTGTGTATTTAACCTACAGAATCTAAAAGAAAATATTTTGAATTGAATTTCTCACAAGATTAAATTAATTTTAGTTCTGCAGAATATTTTGAAGTTTAGTATCAGATGATGTATATGTTACAGAAAAAGTAGATTGTTAGGGAGAGTTGACTCTGCCTGGATATTTAAATTTTAAAGTAACACACGTATAATTAAAAAATATGTTTTATTATATGAACGTTTATTTAAGAAAAATATTTAATGTTTACATTTATTGTGGTTAAAATATGGGCTTATTTTGTTTTTATTTTAATTAATTTTGGATGTGGAACACGTTACTTTTATTATTTATAAGTATTTTGTTGCAAGGCTAAAATGATAAATACGCATAATAAATACCAGATTAAACTTTTGATGATGATTAATGCTTCTTTAATTAGTTTTAAAGATCATTTGGTATAAAATTAGTTTATTTTTTGGTTTAGAAGGACAACCGAGGACAGGCTTTTACAAATAATTATGTTTTATTTATATAATGACAAATCTATTATACTTTTATTAAAAAATAGTAGTATGGTCAGAATATAGTCCTGACTCTTGACATTCGTTATATATCTGCATACAAGGGTGTAGCTAGGTTTAAAAAAAAATAAAAAGTGAAACATGGGATCCACACCAAGGGGAACACTTTGGTAAAGAAAATTTTTATTTTGGAATTTGCGAAAAACATATATCTTTTTGCTTTTGGTATAACCAGTTATTTTAAATGGATGTGTTGTTGTTTCAAAAATTATCTTCTCTGAAGCAAGTCTTTTTTGGTCTCGACGAGACGAGATAAGCCTATTATACTAAAATTTTCATAGGTGTCATATAACTGTTGGATTACTTAGATAAGAGTATCTGTTTATAAAAAAATAAACCCCGACCTACCTCAGGTATGATGATTTCAATATGGAACTAATAAAATATGTATACAAGCGATATGTGTCATATAAATATAAAAACGTATGTACAGTTAGCCTTGGCAAGCAATTAAAAAATTGCATTTAACGACAATTGTAAGTCTATAATATTTTATTGCACGTAATATTATCCCGGATAAATTGAGCAATAAAATACCTTATTAAATATATAAATTGTAATACACCCAGTTAATATGATATTTCCTTGTATAAATTTTAAAAATGCGAATAAAATCATATAGGTACTTATCTGTGGGTACATTGCTTATTATCCGAAAATATAATATTGGATGACAATCCTACAAGCTGATTGAAATGATAGATTTTCTTCCTTAGGATCGCAATTACTATTAACTTGCTAAAATTTCCCAATTCCAATTTCGGTAATTGTCTCGAAAGTTGCTCCCTCTCCGATTTTGACCAAATTTGGTATACAGAGTTTTTTTGGGGCGCTGACTACGAACCTGAAAAAAATATTTTTTCGGCAACGTTTCGTTTCCGAGATACTGAAAATCAAACTAACCTCAGATTCACCATATTTCCCCTTTTTTTTGTACACACTTCTTAATTTTTACACTAAAGTGGCACACAACTTTTTATAAAGACGTTTTAAAACCTTGTATTTTTATTTATTTTAAACCTTTTTTCCATTTAATTGTAAACCTCCTTTTTCACACGCAACGTCCAACTTGTATAATTATTAAATATTATATATATATATATATATATATATATATATATATATATATATATATATATATATATATATATATATATATATATATATATATATATATATATATATATATATATATATATATATATATATATTATATATATATATATATATATATATATATATATATATATATATATATATATATATATATATATATATATATATATATATATATATATATTTATATTTGTTACGGACTTTATTTAGTTAGTGTGTAGTTATTAGAAATGTAAAAAGTTTATTTAGGTTAATAATTTATTTAAAATAGGTTACCTTAGTTTCTCCCTTTTTCGACGGTCATTGCGGATTATCCCGACGAGGGCGCTGGAGACATTCATTTTACACTTTTCTTACATCCTGTAGTAAAAGAATTCTTCGAGCTAATTCTAGACTTTTCCAGACTTTTCCATTCTTTTCCACTTTACTATAAAAAGCGCGAGGAAAGTCCGCACGAGTCAGTTTAGTTTTGTGTTTCAAAGAGATAAGAAGTTGACAGAAAGTTAAAGGTTAAACAGTTGTCACAATTACGTTACGTTGAATTTTTTGTTACCATAGAAACGTTTGTGAACCTGATTTGCAATAAAAAGGTGTAAAACCAGGATACGTGTTTTTATACGGGGTGTCACGGAACAATATATATATATATATATATATATATATATATATATATATATATATATATATATATATATATATATATATATATATATATATATATATATATATAATATATATATATATATATATATATATATATATATATATATATATATATATATATATATATATATATATATATATATATATATATATATATATATATATATATATATATATATATATATATATATATATATATATATATATATAATAATATATATATAATAATATATATATAATAATAATTTTATATATATATATATAATTATATATAAGTTCACTTAAATTACGTTACGTAACAGACCTATACAAAGGTCTGATTGCGTAACACAACATTTTTTATATGGATACGATGACGCAAATGTCAAATCCCATTATTATTGGCCGAAACTGAAGAAAAAACTGTATGAAAGGCGACTCAGACTTTGTACTTTGTATATGGACATAAAATTGTATTAGAAACAACTTTCTTCATTATGTTATTGATTTTATTCAAATTTTGTAATTTAGACATACTTTTAACAAAATGTCAATTTTGACTGATTACAGGTGTCATTTTAGCAGGTATGTCTGCATAATTATTATCAAATTTAAAGGAGAAACTAATATCAAACTAAAATTTTATGTAAGTTTATTAATAAAAAAAAGTTCCAATATATTGCAGAATTTTGTGAATGTGAAAAAAAATCATTTTGGAATTGGCGAATAATTTTTTTTTCTAAATAAAAATATTTTTCTCTGGGAATCTGTTATTGATATCAAAAATATAATTCTTTATTTTATGTTCAAATTAATGCTTTTTATCAAATTCTTAAGTTCTGCTTCAAAATTTATTTTTTTTTAACTAGGCAAAATTTCTATAAAAAATTTCACACCAACATTTTTCGACCAATGAATATTTCTGGGCTACCCTGGAAAGTAATACAGTGGAAATTTTTTGACATAAGAAAAAGTGACAATTGACAATACACAACTTTATAAAACGTAGACTTTTTGCTGAAATAAAATTTTCTACCGGTTTTAGTAAAGTGAACACAGTATTCGAAAGTAATATAAGATATATTACATCTGAAACTGATGCTTCTATGTAACTAAAATTGGTATAAAAAAGTTTGAGCCATCCTTAAAAGTTAAATGTTATAAAGTAGACCTAGAGCCTTGGTAGACTTATCGCTGAAATAAAATTTTCTACCAGTTTTAGTAAAGTAAACTCAATATTCGAAAGTAATATGAGATATATTACATCCTAAACTGGTGTTTCTAGGTCAATTTTACCACGAAGGGACCTTTTTTCATTGCTTACCTATCAATATTTTTTTTTATTATAAACGTCAATAATTATTGGTGCGAAATTTTCTTACCAAATACCATTCGAAATCAAATTATGCTAGGAAATTCCTTCTCGCTTACGAATATTTTGAAAAAATTATCCCTCGCCTTCAGCTCCGGATAATTTTCTAAATATTCGTGAGCACGTTAAAAATCAAAAAAATTCGGCGGAAATTTTACGTTGCCTAGACAACGTGGTATTTCTACTTACTTACAAACACAGAACAATCGAACCTGTTTGTTTGTATAGTCAATTAGAAACGTCAAAATCAGTCAAAATAAGTCGATTTAGTCATGTACACGATGAAGAAATAGATAAAGTAATTTAAAAACGATTTCAGTTATAGATTTAATTATGTTGCATAAAATTGAAAATTGTATGACAAAAAAACATTTTAATAGTATAATACTTCGATATTTCTCCATTCTAGAAATATTCTCCCTAAATACCACTCGTGCATAAAAATTAATCAGATAATTTTCATTCAAGCTTTTTATACAAATTCTACTCGTTCTTCGAACTCGTGGAATTATAAATAACAAGCTTTCATAAAAATTATTAAGCACTCGTGGTATTACCCCCGAATAAATTTTTTGTAATAATTAATGTATTAGTCTTAATGAAGCCATAATTAAATATCATATAATAGAATTATTTAAGTTTATTTTTATTATATTTTATCCATAATTCTTAATAAGATTTTCTGGCTTAATATTTAATTATGTCTTCATTTAGCATAACACATTAATTATTAAAAAAAAACAAATTGATAAAAATTTTGATAGTTGAAAAAATTTAACTTTTGAAGCAAAACTTCAAGAAATTGATAGAAAGCATTATTTTGAACAAAAAATAAAGAATAATATTTTTTAATATCAGTGAAAAATCCCAGATAAAAAAAAAATTTTGTTGATGACCTGAACCTGAAATACCTTTACGCGCACTGTCATGAAAACTTCCACAAGAAGGTTTCTAAAGGTGCTTATTAGGAATATCATAATAGGTAAATGCTAAAAAAATCGCTAATACAAATTTTTGAAAAGTTGACCTATACTTGTGTCAGCAAGGTCACATGTAGGGTAGTTATCAATCACCAAAATTACATAAAGATCGCATGAGTAGCTTCTGAGATATAAGGGTTGGTCCATGAAAACTGCGACATACTGTAAATAGAAAATTCGGTTTTGAAACTTAGATTTTCTCTGGGAAAGGACACGGCACACTTTCTATGGATTTGAGTCACCGACAGATTTTTTTGAAATTTTAGTATTTTATTTTGAAAGTCTAAATAAGCATTTTTTTCATTGCGCCAACCTTGTAGCTATACAGGGTGATACCATAAAATAAACCCAAAAATTATTAAAAATATTTATTTTATTTTTTACAAAATACTGTATGTTACCCTAGACTGATAAAATTAGGCATTTTATATAATATATATATATATATATATATATATATATTATATATATATATATATATATAAAATATATATATATATATATATATATATATATATATATATATATATTTTTAATATATATTATGTCAGTTATTATTATAACCTATAGGAATTTCGCTACTTGGCAGTAACTCATTCATACATACAGCGTGTCCCTCCAAAACTTCTTTTTTAGATACCGGGTGAACCAAAATTATATGGCGGTTTATTTATATTTTTTTCCAGTTATACTGAACCCGCTGTTGCAAAAATATTTTTTTCACCGATCTACACTATAAACATACTGGGTGATGTAAACAGATGTTTCGAAAAGTGACTTAGTATTACGTAAAATGTCGCAATTTAATACAAACATTAATAATATTTAATGCATAATATCTTACAGTAAAAATACAGATTACGGGTTTTAAGGTAACCCTTAATCATTTCAAAACAAAAATAAACACTATGATAAACTTCAAACAGTAACAAGTTAGATACTGTTTGTAGAGGGACATATTTTTATTAGTAACTTATAACAACAATGATGTATTAATTAGATAATTATTCATTTAAATTAAACCAAGGCCATTGTTTAGCCTTATTAAAAACTTAATACTTAAATGTTTTTAAAAGTAAACTATACTATTTATAAGAAACAGAGATGAAATAAAATTATACTAGTCAATAACTTGTGGCTCTTCAACTGCTCTATATGCAGCGTCCAAAACAGTTGTAAGTAAAACAGTAAAAATCTGTTGATACCTAGCATATCCCAGGTACCACATTACACTGGCAACATGGGCACATACGCCAAGCTTTCTGGCACCCACTTTGCATGTGCAATAGGTACCCGAAATAGGATCACTATTTTCTTGGAATGGAAAAAGCAAATATGAAATAAAAATACTATGCTTAATAGCTTGCGTAAACCTTGAAAATATCTTTGCTCTTATTAGGCCAAGTTCAAATTGTTGAAATTGAAAAATTATCAATTATTTGGTTCCCTTTCAGCGGTATCTTGAATATATACTGGAGAAAGCCTCACTTGATAGGTACCGAATGTTTTAGAAATAACAGAGTCTATAGGCAAAACAGAAAATTCAATATAATTATTTTCCATATTTACCCATGCACCACCACCTCGACGTAGTTAAAATGAGATATACCCCTTGTGCATTGAAAATGACTGCCTTTGTATTCTAAAATTGGAGCTCTTTGGCGCTTTTAGATATGTGCAATTAGGGTATAAAATTGCACAATGCTGTTCGGGTTGGGGATTAGATAACCGATTTGTAAAATTGTCTACATGTTTTTGGATGAATCTTTACCTATTTCGCACTTCTGCGTAAGCAATACTATTCTACTAACTAACTTTCGTATGACTGGAAAAAAATATAAATAAAACCGCCATATAATTTAGGTTCACCCAGTATCTAAAAATGACTTTTTTGGAGGGACACGCTGTATGTATAAATGAGTTACTGCCAAGTTACAAAATTCCTATAGGTTATAATAATAACTGACATAATATATTATATTTAGGCCACTGGACTGTACATTTGTTGGTTCATTAATAAATCGTGCACCCTGTAGGACATGACAGATAAAAACCCTGTACATGATAAAAAAAAGTACCTTGTATGAAATGTATATTCTTTTTAAATAAAAAATGCCTAATTTTATCAGTCTAGGGTAACATACAGTATTTTGTAATAAATAAAATAAATATTTTTAAGAATTTTTGGCTTTTTTTATGGTATCACCCTGTATAGCTACAAGGTTGGCGCAATGAAAGAAAATGCTTATTTGGACTTCCATAATAAAATACTAAAATTTCAAAAAAATCTGTCGGTGACTCAAATCCATAAGAAGTGTACCATGTCCTTTCAAAATGAAAATTTTCTTTACCAAAGTGTTCCGGTTCAATCCAATAGCATCTGGTACATATATTTGGTGTAGATCCCCTGTATCACTTTTTAGATTAAAAAAAAATCCTGCTATGCCTTTAGCTACAGCCAAAAACAAATTATATGTAAAAAATGCGTGTTTGAGGTTATTAGCTCTAAAAGAGGGCTACAGAAATTGTTTTAACCATATTTTTTTTTGTAATAAATGTTATACTTAGGTATATTTTCTAAAAAATAAATTTGGCATTTTTTCCTTAAGTAATAATAAAATTATTAAGAATGCTAACATAAATTCAGTTAAATTTTAATTTTAAAGCATCCCCAGTGTTCGCACTTAAACACTTTTCAGCGATACGGTCATGTCACTACACACATACAATTAAAATTTTATATTTTTGTCACTTACACCAAAATTTCGTAACACAAACATTGTCTCACTTTTTCACCACCAAAACAAGTTAACAGAAGCACTTTTTCAGTTGACCGTTGAAGAAATCGAGCGTGATGTTTTATATACCGGCACCCGACACACCTATTTTAATGTTGCCCAGTTGGGATGAAGGAAAAACATTCCTGCATCTTATGTGCATGTATATTAGTGTATGCTGTACGTGGTTATTAGATTTTTTTATACATATATCATTTCAAGAGTCTTGTTTGCATAAACTCGTAAAGTTTTAAAACGTCGAGAAAATAAAATTACTCCTTACGGATACAAGTGATGTTATTTTTAACTTTTCTCAAGACTTGACAAAACCACAAGTGTGTACGTATTAGAGGCTTTTTGTTCATATTTTTTTATTGCCTAAAATTAACACCAACACTTCTTCCAAAAATTTTTTTGTAATTTTTTTTTTTGACAGTGCTACAAGCATTTAAAATTTAAATATCAAACTATGGCCTAAAAAAGGTACCTACGACAAAAGTAGCTAGCCTACCACACAATGCTTGAGCAACAAAGTCCAGCTGGTCTAAGTTCCAATTTTTATATCCCGGATGAGAGCGGAGTAAATAGAATATCACGCTAATCCGGATATTAAAACACGTTTGATTTTTAATTCGTAAACAACTTTCATAATGTTTATTTAAAAATTAAAATACCATAATCTCTTCATTTTCATTTGACAAAACTAAATCAACAAAAGACGAATTGCAATAGTTTAAAAAGTCAGTGACTATGGTTACAAGAACAAAAAATGTATTTTATTAGTCCAAAATGTCGCTTATCATAATTATTTTCCAGGTGTTTGTCCCCAACGATAACGAACGGATTTTGGAACTTCAACCTGTTTTTTGTGAAATGTATTTCTTTTTCGTGGTGATTGCGATGGATATTGACAGTCTAATTACCCTTTACGTTCATTATGTTGCATGTTTAATTGAAATTAAACCGATTTATGTTAAAGCAGAATAAAAAAAGGCGATGGATTTTTGTCTTTGCTTTGAATGAAATAAATTAACGAAGCAAAAAAGCAAATATCGAAACTCGGAATCTCAAATACGGAGGACTTTCGTTTCGACTTTCATCAAGTATGATCACGCGTTTGGAAGCTCCGGCTTTTTTGTGGAAATCGACCGCAGTGGCGCCGAAAACCGTGTTTGCGCTCATGAAAATCGAAGGGGAACTCGCCGCCAATTAATATAGGGTGTCTGTAATTTAAGGCCTAGTTTTTGATGCTTTTACATTTCACGTACTGCACGAGGTCATCTTTCTATGGCGGAGGATTGGTTGCGCACGCGGTGTTAGACGTCAAACTGACAGCAAGCTGGTTGTACTCAATACCAGTAGCAGTTTTTGGTTAGATTACCGTTAATTGTACCTTTCATCGATTAAGTTGTAAATTAGTCGGAATTTCTGGGGACTACAAAGCTCGACATCCAGATTTTCCATCGACAAAGCCCGAGAAAGCGTATGTTGAGACATCGCAACATATGAAGGGGAGTGCTGGCTTAACGGCGCTGGAATTAAAAAAGATTGACAGCAAAGGCCATAATTGGAGTAGAATAGAATATTACACAAGACAGAGTGTCCCATACGACATCAGTACAATGTTGCTTAAAAATCATGCGCATCGAATATTTGCATAATAATCAGCATACCATTGATTTTCGGAAATAAAGATGAAGAATTTTAAAACATCTGCCTATTAAAATCTTTAAATAAGGAAACACATCTAACATGTGATTTTTAACCAAAATATGTTGTTTTACAGGCCCAAAGTAACAATATTTAAATGAAACATTTTTTTTTTTGTAATCCTAGTCTGGTATTCAAAAACGGGCATAAATTTTACTTGCATTTATCTTAAAAGTTTTGATTTCTCGATCTTCACATTTTTTAATATGTTATCTTTGAAATAATCCTAAAGGACTTTTAAATGGAACATTTTATTATTTCTATTCAGGGTGTCTTAGAAAAATGAGTTTAACATTTTAATACATTTCTACCTTCCGCAAGTAGAGAAATTATTAAACGGTACTTGTAAAATTACAATATGATGTCCCATTTATAAGTTCCTTAAAGTTATCACAAGAATCATATTTAAAAACCTCATGAAGATCTAGCATCGTGGATTTTGGAATACAGTTCGAAATATTGTGTCATTTAAGGGTGGTTTCATGTTGATCTCAGAAATATCATATTCAAACTTGAAGAATATTTACCAAAAACTAATTTGGCTAAGAGCTACAGCACTTTAAAATGAAGCTAAAATTATATTTCGTGGCCAGGGGCGAGGCGTAACATTTTGTCCAAGTCATCTCCGTAGAGGATAAATATGCGTGGATCTATTAATAGATCCTATGAGCCTCTTAGGAATTTGAAACTCTGCCAAACTGCTTCTGAAAATATTTTTAGTATTGAGTATTAAATATGTCAAATCACACATTACCGATGTTGGCAGCACTTCTAATTCCCGAAGCTTTCTGACAGAAACCGAACGATTCCGACTGTCAGGGAATCTCCAAATCTGGCGATTCTTTTGCTAAGTTGTCAGCATGCCTAGGAAAGAGTAGAGTTGGGAAACGTGACAACTGAATAGGTTTGCTTACGGACGCACCAAATGTTAGCGATTTCTTCCATTCATTATTGGTTTCTCGATATTCCTGATGCGTGTTTCCTGTCAAAAGAAAAAATATTTTAGAAATTGTCTCTACTCGTCAGAGAATCTACAGATGACCGGACGCTTCGTTGCTGTTCGTCGCTCGGGCTCTGTGCTAAAATCTTGGACGCTTAATTTGTCATCTGGATTATGTTGTATCATTCGTTACCATTTGTAGGTATAAAAACTAAAGGTGATCCGGATTCGTGATTCAATAAATAGAAATCAATTACCTGGATTTAATTCTTTTTTTCCTTAAAGAAGAAATCGTGATTTGTATTTCTTGAAGGATTCGTCCCAGCTCTGACCATTTTTTCCTTTTTTTGAATAAGATTTGAAATTTAATAACTTTGCGAAATTAATATTAGTATTTTATAACAGAAAAAAAAATATGAGATAAACACAGTGGAATGCTACCACTGTCAACAGTCCAAAGGCGCCTTTTATTGCAAGATTTTACTTCCAAAGTGCACTTATAAATTCCATATAAATGTTTTAATTAATGTTCTAACATTGAATTTTGATAGAATTCCTTATAAGAAGTACGATAAATTTATAAAATATTGCCGATTTTTCATATCTGATTTTTTTATGTTATGTAAACTAGAATAAAATTGTTTTGCATAAATAAGTGAATATTTAATTTACAAAAAAAACCTTTGGGTAATAAATATATATTTAAATGTATCCGACTACAGTTAGTATGTACGATGGTGAATAAGTACTTTATTTAGAAAATGAAAGCCACTTTGACAAACAACTTGCTTTAATTTGGGTTGGGTACTTATCTCTTTATAATTTATATCAACAGTTTCTGTTTGACCTAAGACCAGTGAAGTCTCGCGATAAAATGCTACATAGCTTTTTCCGGAAGGACGGTTGGCAAAGCCGTATCAACTGATTTTAACCCTCGGTGCTGTGAACTCACGTTGCCACATCGTAACGTGTGACTGGAAAGAGGAGATCTGGTAAATTGGCTAGTCTCAAAGCTATTAACATAGCGAGTCTAATTTATAACATCAGTTAGATTGTCTTAATAAGTTTTAAAGAAGTTACTGTAGTGATAATACGACAGATCAGCGCTCTCATTCACTGGTGAAAATTTTACTTCAAGATCTGTAACGTCATTAAAAAAAATTATCTACCACCTAAGCCAGTCTTGTTTTGAGGTGTTGCGTCTGCCTGAAAAAATAGCCTATGTGATCTATTAAACGTGGAAAATTTGTAGCTTACAAATCCACTGATGAAAACCGCATTTCCCTATCTGAGGCTGGATTTAGCGCTCAACCGATGGTCAAAGCTGGTATCGGTCGAACGTAGCTATATCAATAAAAATGTATGATCAACTACAGAGTACTGCACTGTAGTTGATCCAGGGCCGTATTTAGGCGGTGGCGAGATGGGCGCCCGCCAAGGGCGCAGCTACCTGAGGGGCGCAAATTCGGTCATGAAATTTCTTTTTCAGCATTTGTCAGTACCGTAGCCATAATATTATTATTTTTTATTGACAAAATTAATCAAATAAATAAATTACAACAGGACAATTTAAAAACATTTTTTTAATTTAGATACTTAATTTAATTATTTTTAATATATTAAGACTGAAAAAATTTATGACTTATTAATAAAATATTAATTTATCTTGAGACCTACAGCGAGAGTGTAACTCTTTAAATGTTTTAAATATTTAAGCTGCGGATAATTTGGTATTTTATAAATTGGAGGCAGCACTAATTATTTTTACTACCAATAGCTTAGGAAAAATTAAACAAATTAATTAGTTTTATTCTAATGTGTCATATACTCTTAAAAATTAAACAGACAATAAATTTATTTCGCAGCTAATGTATAAATTTTGAAATCTTTTTAATATGTTTTGTAGCAAATATATAAAATAATTTATGTAAATACATGTAATATAACTTTTAACTCGACTATTTTGTTGCATATTATTTAATTTAATAAAGTATAAATGTTACGTTTCAGTTTTAGTTGACCTGCTATGCACAGTATTTTTGTAACTACGTGTTTATTTAAAAAAAATAGTTTAAGTTTAATCATCCACAAATAAGGATGTATAGTTAATTTACATTCCATTTCTTTCAGTCAGATACAAACAGTTGTTTTATGTGAATCGTGTCTCTTTCAAGTAGTAGGCTAATATTTTCATATAAAGAAAATATAGAATTTAATACAAATTCCACCACAATTTGGTAGTTTAAAGAAACGAAATTCTTGGATAATTTTGTAAAATTCTTTGATAATTTTGTAAAATTTTCTGGGAAAACCCCCGAACCCCGGTTTTCATTGGGGGGTATTTCATACTTCCGAATTCCTTCGGTGTGTGGGGGTGGGCGCAAATGTTACGCTCCGCCAAGGGCGGATTTGATCATACATTTCCAATCATATAGCTACGGTCGACCGATGTCAGCGCTGGCCGTCGATCGAGAATCAAATCCTGCCTAAAGCACAAGCACTTGAAACACATTTAATTATAGTAACCACAACTAACCCTTTTTTATTTCCGTGATTATACTGGAAATGTCAACCGGCGATTAAGACAGTAACCCAATTGAAAAATTAATATTTTAGATTATAATTCTAAGCTGCTTCTTTAAAATTCAGTAAAATTCGTATAGATTTTTTAGAGAAAAACTCTTATTATTGTGATAATTCCAATTCATAACAGAAGAAATTGTTATACACCTTTTAGTTTTAGATCAATAAGTTTATTACCAATTCTTTCCAAAATAATTTAAAAATTGTGAAAAGGAGAATGATTTCTTTTATTAATAAACATAACACTTTAAAAAATCATTTAAAAAATACAAATTATTCAATATTTTCTTTTCTTAAACACCTTTTCACGTCGTTAAGAGGAGAAGAATATTTAACATTCACCACAGTTTTAAAAGATGAATATCTCCTAACAGTTTTCACTTTAGGGCTCCCAATTCTGACTACTTTATGTCAAGGCAAAGGAAATTCAATTCGGCCATAGCTATTTATGCCTTCAGTAACGACTTTATTCTTCCCTGACATACTTACTTTAAAGTCATTCGCCATTTTATCAGCAATAGTTCATTAACCAGGCTTTTCTGAAACCATTTTTTTTTACCTTTACTAGTTAATTTAAAACAAAAAAAATGAAATATTAATAAAAAAAAACATACTCGTAAATGTAATTTTACAATGTGAAAAATTCTACTAAGATTTTCAGTTACAATTTTATAAACAGAATTAACTTGCAGTCGCCATATTGTCAGAAATTTCAACAACAAAAGTCCTTTAAAATAATAATTACATTGTCAGGTGGATAAAAAAATAATAAAACATAAAATATTGAATTATTTATTGATAACTTTTAAAAAAGTATGATTAAATTCATTTTAACTAAATCTATTAACATCTTAGGCCCATTTAAGGTTTTATCACGCCAAACGTTGGAAACGGCAGGTGAAAGTAGCGGTAGCGATATTTCTAGGGGCCAAAATAAACTTAAATAAAAAAAAGTGATCGCAAAGTAACGTTGGTGGAGATAAATAGTTGGGCGTGTAACTATCACCACCTATAATATGCGATTTGGACTAACACTAGACTAACTTTGTTCTCTCTAATATAAATAAAACAACGACTTAAGCCTAGTTCATATACTTGCGAAATGCGATTTGCGAATTACGAATTTGCAAAAATTTTCCGCCGGTTTTTTTTGAATTTCATAACGCTGCGAATTTTCTATGGATTTTGTGCAGGAACTGCTGGCCAGATGCAAGATGAAATTATTGACAAGGGTATTTAGCAGAGTGTAGTTCTAAAATTTACCTTAAAGATCACAAACTTATTTTAATATCGAGCAGGTACCCATAAAGGCCAGCCTTGCTATTAGGCAGTGAGAACACGCGTGCGAGAGCGAAGAAAGAATCACAGTGTAACCTTTCTTTCTTACTCCAACGTGATTATTGGTCAGTGGGAGGGTTATGTATCCCACTCTGCGTTCTAATTGGTCGGTCCCTCCTTCTCGGCCAATCAGTACGTTGTTGGAGCGAGAGAGACAGGTTTTGTTGTGATTCTTAATTTTCCCTCGCGCTCTTTAAACTTTGTATTTTATTTTTTTGTAGAATCACAACTGCACATATGCTATTAAAAGGTAATAGAATGACAAGCTGTCCTAAGAGATTGCTTTAATATTTCATCCTAGTTCTTAGAACTTTTAAAACACACAACCTGTTTTATCCCCTGTACCGTCAACGCTATCTAAGCATCAAAACATGCAGATTTTGCATTTTACAACACCTTTTAGAACACGATAAAGCCACAAAGGATCCTATTCAAATAACTACTACCTCGGAACTACCCAAATTTACATCTATGTGAATATTCTTATTCAGGCAGGATCCTACAGACATAGAGAAGAACGTGCGTTCCGAACCACACGGTTTTTTTCTTCTGTATGTTGAGCCCTTTCTATTCGAGTCGCCACTGTATTTATTGGTAATTAAATTAACTCTGTCGTTACTAAAATTAAATAAAAAATCCTGTTTGATAAAACGCATCGAAAAAAGACACGCTTTCAAAAACAAAACCTTAAGTAAGGTGACTCATTAAAAAAGCTTTAATTTTATGTTGTTTATTTTCGTCTTAATTTAATTTACTGTCATAAGTAATCTTTTAGGTTCAACAGAAAAAAATATACCAGACAACAATTTTAAATTTTATTTTTAAATGTGAGAAAAGCTATAAATAATGGCCCTGTTCAGGCCTCGCTTTTTTCCTGTATATTAAACACCATTTTGACAATTGTTTTTAAACGAATCTGTATTAATTTAACCTTGACAAATGCAATAACTTCCTTATAAAACAACCACACCCATATAATACGGAATAACTAAGAAAACCGGTCATACGTTGTATAAAAGAATATACATTTATTTCAGTTTTTTTTTTAAATCCTAATAGCCCAAAAATAAAACCACTTTTCACAAGCAATCTGTAAGTAGGTACTTCCGGGTGTAAAATTAGGTTTTACCTCATAAAACTAATTGTGATCTATTATTTCTAATAAAACTTTTATATAAAGAAAAAATCAGATTATTATTTTACAGATATCACTTGCTAGCTTTTCGGTAGCGCTCTCTTTTCTTGAGGAATAAAAGTAAAAAACTTATTTCGTAGTTAATTGTTGGTTAAAAAAAGTAGGAAAATTATTGTCAACTTCTTAGTTCTGTTTTTAAAAGAAGAATTTTTGGAAAAAAATATACAAGGATAAATGTTGTAATGTTAAAAGGCTTGTTTACTTAGAAAAAAAAAGAATCATTGACAACTTCTAAATTCGCTTATTTTTGCAAAATAGTAAAAAATAAAAAGTAAACCATAGGATGGTGTTCTCAAGGATGTCCTTACTTTCCTTTTCAGATCCGACATTTCACGTTATCGTGGACTATTGAACTATAAATATGTAAATTAAGTATTTAAATAAATTAAATTAAAAATTAATTTAACTAACTGGGTATTTATAGACGAACAAAAAGAACTGGATGGTGCAGACAATTTTTCTATTGGTAATTAATAGGCCAATATGTGCCCAGAAATGCATACAATAATTATTTTGTATTTTATACGTTTACATAATAGTCTTAACTAAAATTTTCGCATCATAAATATTGAACATGTTGTGTATTTTACCTAAAGAAATTGAGAAAATAATAATTACATAATTACAATATAATTATAATCATTTATTTTTCAGAGACATTTAAAATGATACAATGAATTTCGAACGATTTTCGAACAATGGATTTCGTCAATAGACCCATAATAATTTCACAATTTATACGTATAAACACTAAGCCTGGTTGTACACTTAGTAGTATATACACTAACAAACTTTAAAAACTAACTTTGAAAACAAAGATTAAAGCCTTATTATAAATTTCCTACAAAAAAAATAACAATTTATTATACCGAGAAGTACTTATCCAAACTATAACATTCCAAAGTTATCAAGTAAGGTTTAATTCGTTTTTTAAAGTCGTGTAAATTTCTGGTTTATTTAATATATACGGACAGTTTACTAAATACTTTAATTCCCTAAATATTGTGGCGATTTTTTGATTAATCTTCCAAATGGAGTTTGCAGACTACCCACAGAGCATGTACATCACTTTGTTTAGAAATTCTTGTCATATTCAGAAAAATATATTTTGAAAGTTTTTTATATCAAAATCTGCAGAAGATTAAGTAAATCCAGATCTTTAAACCGCAACCTGCAGCTTGTCATCTGAGTGATTCCCAGAATGAGTTTTAAAATGCGTTTCTGTACAGTGAAAACTGATTAAGCAGCCCACGAAGAGTCCCAACAACTATGCCACAATAAATACGAGATGCATAATAATGATCTACAGTTTTTAGGATAATAATTAAATAACAAAATTGGTGAAATTTAGAGTAAAGTAAATTACAGTGTTCCTTTCAATTAAGATTCGGATCCAAGATCAAGCCTAAAAATTTGGTAGAGTCTGATCTCATAATTGCATTATTGTTTATTTAAATATTTAGGACTAAGCATTGTTGATTTTAAGGGACATAAAATCCAAGATATGTTGCCTTAGAGCTATTTAGATGCACAGTATTTTTTCAAAAACATTTCGGGGTAGTTATGTAGGTCCAGCCTAAGAACATAGTGTTAATTAAATCAAATAGGTTTCTCCTTCATAATTTTTTTGTTGACCATTTTTTCAAAACTAAGTTTTTTGATTTCTAGGGTGATAAAATTTCCTTGTAAATACCTTGAAATAAAAGAAAATATTTTTTTGCAACAGCACATTTATTTTTACAGTTTCACTCAAACGTAATACAATCATATAAAACGTATCTTGTTCAGTCTCACATCATCACCAGAACTTGCAAAACAATAACTTACTATTAATTTACAATGTACAAAAATTATAAAATTATAATACAAACTCACAGAAAACACGTAAAATTGTTTAAATGACACTAGCAACACAGCTTTTTAAGCTTTTGAGAAACTATAGCTATAACCATCGGGAGATCTGTTGAGGGAGAGCTTGCCTGGTGGGTAAAATCTGTGAGGAGCAGGAGTAGTGGTGTATGCGTCATAATTTGGTTGAGGTCTGGGTTGAGCTACTGGTGCACGGTATTGAGGTTGAGGCTGGTATTGGGGCTGAGGTTGGTATTGAGGTTGTGGTCTGGGCTGTGCTGGAGGCTGATATTGTGGTTGGGGTTGATATTGGGGTTGAGCCTGAGGTCTGTATTGTTGTTGAGGAGCCTGGTACTCTGGTGGGTTGTATTGAGGTAAAGGTTGGTATTGTGGTTGTGGTGCTACGGGTAGGGTTGTTGGAAGTGGTTGAGGAATTCCGTCTCCGGTTGCCATAAAACCATGTTTACCGGCGGTGTAGCTGATGGTGTGTCTATTAAGAGAAATTAAACAATTTATTAATTATATATATATATATATATATATATATATATATATATATATATATATATATATATATATATATATATATATATATATATATATATATATATATATATATATATATATCAGTGTGTCCCAGGATGAGCGAATTTATCGTAAAAATGACAAAAATTTGGGGTTGAAATTTGACCGTTTGGCAGCCAGCCCTGCTGATTAAAAAATAAAATTTAGCATATTTTTTTTTTAAAATCAAGCATGCCTTGATACGACATTTTTAAAATTTTATGAGTAGTAACAGTATTTCAGGCAAGATATAAAAAAAGTTTATAAAAAAGTTGTATAGAATAAATATGCCCGAATACCGGATTTCATAACCATAGGGCTACTTTGATTTTTACGTTTAAATTATTTATTATTATTAAATATGAATAAAAAATAAGTTTACACCAAACGTAAAAATCAAAGTAGGCCTATGGTATGAAATTCGGTATTCGGCTATTTTGCATTTAAACAACTTTTCTTATAAACTTTTTTTATATTTAGTAATTTTACTTTACCTACTCATAAAATTTAAAATAATCGTATCACGGCATGTTGATTTTAAAAATAAAAAATATGCCAAACGTCAATTTCACTCCAAAATTTTTTGTCATTTTTACGTATAAATTCGCTCATCCTGGGACACATTGTATATATATATATATATATATATATATATATATATATATATATATATATATATATATATATATATATATATATATATATATATATATATATATATATATATATATATATATATATATATATATATAATATATATATATAATATATATATATATTAAATATAAAATGGGAAACAGAATTAATAATTACTTGGAAGACAGCATATATTTGTATAGTTTCTGGTTAAGACATATTTGGTGAATTTCGTTTTATCTAAAAGAAAATGTAAATAGCCATCTTGTTTATTTTTGTCATAAAATTAAAAGTACTGAAGCAAATGATTTAAATTAAAAGAAGGAATACGACATAAAATTATTTTGTTTCGTTTGGAAAGAGATTTATAATTTCCTATACGTTTTCATAAAAAAAATCGTTATTATTTTCAGTAACCATAAATAACTGCCAAAATTCTAAAAGTTAATAGTCAAAAAAGCCTAGCGTTAGTTGCTACATTTAATTCATACTGGTAAAAATAAATATATATATTATATATATATATATATATATATATATATATATATATATATATATATATATATATATATATATATATATATATATATATATATATATATATATATATATATATATATATATATATATATATATATATATATATATATATATATATATATATATATATATATATATATATATATATATATATATATATATATATACAGTATGTCCACG
Source organism: Listronotus oregonensis (assembly GCA_019359885.1). Lineage (NCBI taxonomy): Eukaryota > Metazoa > Arthropoda > Insecta > Coleoptera > Curculionidae > Listronotus > Listronotus oregonensis. Next base: position 38,605 of record JAHBCN010004717.1, on the reverse strand, counting down.
GAAAAGGTGTTGAAGGAGAAAAACTTTTTATTTTTGATTTTATCGAAAAAAGCTACTCTTGATAAAAAATTTTGCCTACTTCTAATAGTAAGATTGGGATAGAAATATTTAACATATTTTATAGATTTCAGAAAATTGAAAAAACTTAAAATGGTACTAGAGTAAAGTGCATTTATTTGATAGATATGGAAATAAGTTATAGAAAAGTTATTCAGAATTAAAAGGTAGTCTCTTATAAATTTTTGAAAAAATCGCTAATTTTATTTATTTGTGATTAAATTGTTTTAATATAATTTAAATTTTTAATATCAATTTTGTCAAATTTTTTGCTGTTAATAAGCATTAAAGCTGACGTTACTGCGGCTAATGAATTATAAAAGCAAAGTGTAAAGTGTCAATAAAGCTTGTCACTATCAACGCCTACTAGTACAATAATGAGTTGTTAATTTGGAACTAGTTAATTAATATTAAAATAATTTTTATCACAAGTTAATAAAAGTAGGCCAATTTTTTTGAAAGTTGATATAAGAAACTATCTTTTACTTTTAAACAACTTTTCCTAGTATCTTATTTCCATATCTTCAAATAAATTACTTTCTTGGAACCATTTAAAGTTTTTTCCATTTTCGATAAGTATAAAATTGTTAAATGTTTTTATCCCAATCTTACTTTAAAAGTATCAAATTTTTTAAAAGTAGTTTTTTTTTGTAAAATTAAAAATAAAGAATTTTTAATATTCAACACCTTTTCCGTGGACGTATGTTCACGGAAAAGGTGTTGAGTAAGAAAACTTCTTTATTTTAATTTTATCGAAAAAGTTACTTAGATAAAAAATTGTTACTTCTTAGAGTAAGATTGGGATAAAAACATTTAACATATTTTATACGCGGTGTTTAGAAAATTGAAAAACTTAAATGATACAAGAGAAGTCATTTATTTTGATAAGATATGGAAATAAGTTACTAGAAAAAGTTGTTCAAACTAAAGGTAGTCTCTAATATCAATTTTTAAAATGGCTCAACTTTTATTTATTTGTAAATTAAAATATCATTATTAATTAACTAATTTAAAATTTTTTACTAGTAGGCGTTGATAGTGAAGCTTTAGACACTTGGCTTTTATAATTCATTAGCCGCAGTATCGTCAGCTTTAAATGCTTACTTAACAGCAAAAAAATTGATTATAAATTGATATTAAAATAAATTTAATCACAAATAAATAAAAGTATTTTTCAAAAATTGCTATAAGGACTACCTTTTTAATTTTGAACAACTTTCCTATTAATTTATTTCCATATTATCAAATAAATGCCTTTACTCTTTTGTTCCATTTAATTTTTTTCAATTTTCTGAACACCCGTATAAAATATGTTAACTGTTTCATCAATCTTACTTTAGAATAGCAAAAAATTTTTATCAGAGTAGCTTTTTTCGATAAAATCAAAAATAAGAAAAGTTTTTCTTAACATTTTCCGTGGACATACTGTATCATAAAAAATGCAAGCTTTATGGTATTTCTTTTTGTTTTATTTAAAATTATTTTATCAAAAAAATAAATAAAATGGATATTTTCTTTTTTTCCAATTCGAGGAAAGTTCAGTCCTCATTGGACAACCCTGTACATAGCTTTTAGGGGCGTAAAAGAGCTTCAGGGCATTTGTTCACAAAAAACAGTGTCAAAAGTTTAGTTATAAACAGTTGGCGTCAAATTGATACTGACATCACGTGAGCTAACCACATATATTCACAATGACTCGCAGACATAGGTCACTGCGGCTAGGTTCCAATATTACATCTCGAATGAGAGCGCAGTAAATAAAATAACAAGCAGAGCTATATTAATATTGAAACAGTTTCGATTGTGAATTATTATTTACTTAAAATGTAGAATACTATATTCAATTTATTTTTGTTTGACAAAATCACCTAAACAAAAAATATACCGCAATGGTTTAAAAAGTCAGTGAACATGATTACTTAACAGATATTTTTCCTAAACGATAATAAAGAGATTTCAGAGCTTCAAGATGTTTTCTGTAAAATTTAATTTTTTGTGTTAATTCCTAGAAATTTTAACGGTCTAAACCTTTTACATTCAGGCGCGTAGCGCTGGGGGGGGTTTAGGGGTTAAAACCCCCCTCATGAGACAAAAAAAAATTAACCTCAAATGGCTGGCGGTAAGCGGCAAGCGCCAACAAGTATGATCACGTGGTCAGGCAGTACAGGTGTATGCGATTGTAAAGCTACTTTTTAATGCAGATTTAGTTGGCTTGTGAAGAAAAATGGCAAAGCGATCAAATCAAAGGTCACTGCTAAAATAATTTAACTGAAGACAATGAAGAGCAAGACAGGCATCAAATTCAGAATATAATCGTTACGGATCAAAGTACAGAGGTAAGCACAAAGTGCTTGATTGTTAGAGATGATGTAATTGAGGTTTCGTAGTAAGTATAAGAAACTGTGTGTCTATAGAATTTTAGTCCAACTTGGTCAAATGTATTTTCCGTTCTCGCGAGAAACCGGGAGTTGTAAAAGTTGAAGTAAGTGGTTAAATATTCAAAAGAATGTTTATTTATTTATTTATTCACTTGTAAACGGTTCATGCTATTGAAATGCGGTTTCCATGTTCCAATTAGTACAATGTTCTGCAATGTTCAAAAACTTTAAACTATTTTTTTCTATTTTAGGGAAATTGTAGTGATATGAGGTAACAAAAGAGTTACCTACCCCAATGTTTATAATAATAATGATATTGCTGTCTTAAAAACGAGAATTTGTGTACTGAAAAGAGAAAATAAATGCTTTAAATACTGTTGTGTTCCAAGATAAACTTCAACTTTCCCAGTAGTGGAGACAGAAATTTAAAATTTCAATTTCAGTGGCTCGGAAAGTATAACTCTACATATTCTGACACTGAAGATGGCGCTTACTGTAATATTGTGCTTTATGCTCTCCTACTGATAAATCGGCTGGTGTAGGTAAACAGAAGCTTGGACAACTGGTATCCAAATTTTGCAACTGGAAACAAGCACTCGAGAAATTTGAGGAGCATAAAAAAGCAAGTTATCAAGAGTTCTACTGAAAAATTGACGTCATTAAAGTTAATTGTCTCAGGTATATCTGAATTCATATACCAGTATTACAACCAAAGTGATCTAACTGTTCCATACAACAGTATGAAGAGGTATGAGGTTCACATAAAATTAGTTTTTCGGATTTCATCAAAAATGTGTTGTTTGGGTCAAAAAAATCTAATCAACAATAAAAAAATATTTGTCCTCCGCCGTATTTTTCAATATATAACCCTAATTTAGATTTAAGATCATTGAATAAACTTGTTTAAAAATCTTTTGTATAAAATTTTTTGAAACCCCCCCATTAGATCGCTGGCGCTACGCTACTGTTTACATTTATTATATTGCATATTTAATTGACATTAAACCGATTTATCTTATATCGGGATAAAGAAACGCAATGGATTTTCTGTTTTTACTTCAAATAAAATAAAGGAACGGAGCAAAACAATCCTATATTGGAACTCAGCAGCACTGTCGTAACAAACCATTTTGGCATGACGTCAAATTTAAAGGGTCATACATGACCTTTAAATCGTATTTACCCCGAAACTAATTTTTCTTGAGAAATGATAATTAGGAGATGATTTTTTAATGGGCAACGAAAGAGATTTGACATGTTTTTTGGATCAAAATAATTTTTATGCTAGAGGCCGATTTAAGCTTCATCCCTTATGAAAAATGTTAAATAACCTATAACCAGTAATTTCTTACTTCTGGCCATTGGGGTCTGTGTATGAGTAGGATCCTTTACGAGTACCATCAGCTTCACTTTCTTCCTTGAAGTCTACGCCATCTTCCTGGCTATATTGGGCACCAAAACGTCCATCTCCACCTTGATACCTTTGTTCCGCGATGATAGCTGCAGTTCTTGGATCACCGTGGTAACCTTGTCCTAGTGCTAAGCCCAATATGGCGGACAATACAATCTGAAAAAAAGTGAGTTTTCTTTAAAATTTTAAAAAAACCTATTGTAAGATGACTAACTAATATTTATAAATTATAAAAGGAGCTAGCTCTCGAATAAATGAAGATTTTGCAATAAACGCTGTTTTTATATACAATATGAGATTTCTTTTTTGGTAATAGTTTTATTGAAAATTTGACTTCAACATTAATTTAAAAAATAGTAGACACGTAATTCGCATTACCTGTCAAATTTTGATTTTAAAAAAGTCCAAAAATTCAGTTGCATCTGAAAAAAGTTATTGGAAAAAGTTTTTCTCAATGCAATTTTTAGCTTCTACGCACAATTTCAGATGTATAAGGTAGTTTTAATTTTTTGCCCATTTTTTGTAAATTGCACCACTGTTATATGGTATTTCAATAATTTCCACCTATGTAACCCTTTCATTACTGTAAATTGCCGTATCATGTACAAATTTGAGAGACACACTAATTTGGCATTTCTTTTAAACCTACCGAGTGGCGACTTGGAACGAAGTTTTTTACAAACTTATAACTCTTGACTAAAATTAAGTACTCTTTGTTTATGTCTCTAATCCTAACCGTTTTCAAAAAAGTGACATTTTTATTTGAAATATTTTCTGTGGTTCCACCCTTACTTGAGTTTTATTACTATTTGTAGATGTAAGTACCCCCAGGTATTTTTTTTACTTATTATTACTACTCATGGTAAGATTAGTGGACATATTATGCTGAGATACTCAATATTATTTATTAATTAGGGTTAAATATTCAAGTTTTAATTTAATTTCACTCTACATGTTATAAGAAAGTAAAAAAGTTGGCAATGAGAATTTTAATTCATAATTTACGACAGCTTACCAACAGTACGTATATATCTAATTTCTATGTATCTGTTTATGTGGCCTTACAATAACTATCTGTAATTAATACAAATACGTAGACTTGATTTTTTTTATCGAATAAAAATAATTGAATTAACTTAACTTTTAATAATTACTTTGCACTTTTATAATGCTAAACGCACCCAGTCTTTGTTTATTCAGGAATGTGCATTTTTCAAGTAATGCACTGAGACAGTGGTAACCTTTTACATAATCATACAAATGCATGCTAAAAATATAGCGGTTATATACAGTGTTTCCCAAAATTTTACTCCAATCGGTAATACACATATAAATATTAATTTATAAATTAAAAAACTACAAACACACGTTGTTATAGCAAACCGAATTAAAAGTAGAAAATATTTTTTTAGTATACAGAGTTTGTGTTACAGTGATAGAAAGTCCAATAGTATTATAGCAAAAAATCCTGGGGTACAATTTACTATATTTTCATAATAACTCTGATTTTGTAATAATAGCTATCAATAAAATCATTGTAACATCTAATTAATATCAAACACCACAGGCTTTTTTACTATAATATAATTATTTTTTTAATAATTTCATTTTTATTTTATTGTTATTCTAATTTAATTAGTCATAATTAATCTAAAAGACTTCGTATCACTGTGAGCAAAAATTTTTATTTAAAAAATATGTTCTACTTTTTAGTTCGGTATGCTATAAAAGCGTGTTTTTTTAACTATCAATTATTTTCTTATTTTTTAGTCTTAAAACAACATTAAAAGTAATCCTAATCAAGAGTGTCAATTCTAAGTATATCTTTTTGTCAGTAAATACAAATTTTCTTTATTCCTGTTTATTTTTTGGAATAAAGTTTTATTTGTCTTCAATGGATTTTTTTACAATTTTTTCAAAATTTTTTTACTCAAAATAAGTTTTGTTTTTTAATTTCATATTCCTGTTATTTTTTTCCACAATCAAAAATAATTTCACATAAAACTTAAAGGCGGTCCATTGTAATACGTTTGACCTAATAATATGAATTTTTTTGAAATGCATGTAGAAAAATACTTTAGCGACATCTATCGTAAATAATTTTACCATTTATTTGCTTTGCATATATTTCAAATGGTGAAGATTTTTATCTATAAACAGAATGACATTTACCGTACGTTCTATTAATGGTATACAATGTTTAACTAATATTTTTTTTTCTGATGATTCTAGTCGAAACATTGAATAAAATTATAAAATAATTGTATTGTCATCGTCTTGACCCTATACAAATTTTCAAGTTTATCAGACTTAAAATATGTGAAAATTACGTTGAAGGAATGCGGTATATAAAAATACATACAGGGCTTTGATTTATTTACGTGGCTTCTGAGGCATTTATTTGTGAAGACAGAAAAAATGTTTTATATAAAAATTGTAGGATTTTTCTATTATCTTTTGAAATTATCAGTAAAAAAAATCACAATAAAAAAATGGAAAAAATATACTCTTTTAACTTTTTTAAATGAAAAAACCGATATTAAGGGACTGAAAGACTATCGTGATGATATTTGGATAAAACCCTGATATTTTAGTTAAAATTAATAAATTACAGAAAAGCTATTAGTACTGTAGGGTATGGAAACAATAAAATTGTTATGTTTCTGAATTTGGTGAGGGTTTTTTCTGGACCAATAATGTTTATTTGTTTATTTTGATTAAAATCTCAAAGAAGAAGAATTGTCGAAAAATAAAACTTTGGATCCAGCTATTAAACCTAGCTATTTCAATGCATACTTAGGTTGTTTCCCGATGTTTTTTCAGAAGATTCTAATCGACATAAATTTATAAGGTAAAAATTTTAAAATTTTAAGGTTAAATAAAATTTTTTAATCTGTTTTATTGGGGTTTATGCCGGATCCGAGATTGATATTTCAGATTTTTTTAAATTATTAAAAGTAGGAGTGCTAGTCTTAAAAAAAAAGTATCATAATTATCCGAAAACAATTTTTCAAAACTTTGTTTTTATTTGGGGTCCCTTTTTTTTTTTAAAGTTTTTTGTTTAATAAACTTTTACTTTGTATTTAATAGTTTTTTTAGATGATACCTTTTTTAAGGGATATAAAGGGAATATCTTTCACTGTCGTCACAAATTTTTGTTACCAAAAAAAAAGGGTAATAGGGATTTTTTTTTCTTCTGAATAGCCCATCGACAAAAAAGCAATAAACTACTTTTAAGGGTTAAAATGAAAAATTTCAACTTTTAACAATATCAATACGTCAAATTTATTAAAACAATTTTATTGTTTTCATAGCTTTCTTGATACTAATATGATTTTTTTTAAGTTATTTATATTTTAATTTTTAAAATATCTCAAAAAATTATACAAAATCATTCAATGTATATATATTTGAAATCAAAAAAAAAAAGATCTTTTATTAAAGTAATATACGGGGGTTTCCCCATTTAAAAAAGTTAAGTTGTTATATTTTTCCTTTTTTTATGTGAGTATTTTTTACTGATATTTAAAGATAAAAAGGAAAAAAAACTTACAAAAAACTTATATAAAACATTTTTTTTGTTTTTCAAAGATAAAGGCTCCAGAAGCCACGAAATATAATCTAAAACCCGTACATAAACTTTTAAAAATTTTTATGGGAGGGATCATAAAAAAATTTTAAATTGAAAGAAAACCCCCACAGATAACCCACTATGGGGTAGTGAAAACTTTTTCCAAAAAAAATTTTCTTGTGTCGCCGATACTTTGATTCTTGTAGGAAGTGCTATTTTTAAGCCAGAGACTTTTTTTTTTGTTGAAGAATATGAAAAGTAAAAGGGAGTCGCTCAAAGCCCAAGTAGCAAGGCCAAAGCCACAAAAACTTTAAAAAGCAAAAAATGAAATATTGATAGCGCCTTTTATGATGATGTTTGCAATAAAGTTTTTTATTGTGAGTAGTATTTTATTTAAAAGAAAACGTCGTACAAAGAGCTCAGAAATATTATCTCATACCCCTGATCAAAGCGACCCTGTTGAAATTATAGAACCCCTACGTTAAGCAGCCCGTCCTGCTTTCTTTTTCTTGCCCCTTCCACGTTTTCTGGTGATTTTAAATTGAGGTTAGATTCACAAGATTTTTAACAATGTTCTCCAAATTTTTAAAATGAAATTTAATACATTGAGTTTTTTTCCTCAAATTTAAATGCGTTTAAAAATTCACGTCACTATTTTTCTATTCTGGACTTGAAGATGTAAAAACACGTCCACATATTTTAATCATTAAAACAATACCACAAATTATTTTAAACAATTTTACTACCTAATATACCAGATTGGTGGAACATTGATTTTTAAACCGAACTATATAAAATAGTTTTAACAAAATCCATAAACCAATGTTATATCTATCACCCTTTTTTTTTTTGTTATATTAAAGGATATGGTAAAAAACAAAGAAATTTTAAACCACAATTTTGATTTTTTTGATCAAAAAATTTAAAAAGCATGTATTTTTTTTTACCAAATATTAAAAACCCCTTTTTTAAAAAAAAATTATAATACGGTGATATTTGTGTAATAAAGATTCAATCATATTTTTTGATTTTTTATTTAAATAAATAACTATATTAGTTTTTAAAATAATAACTGAAGAAAATAAAAACCCAAATGAAAATAATTTGTTGACTTCTATAGTTATATCTATAAAGAAATTCGCAAATATATGAGTACTTACTGAATAATATTTTGAAGAAAATAACCAAAAAATTTTATAAAAAATTCCGCATCTTTTTTCAGATTTCATATTTCATATAACTAAAATTAATTTAGAAAATTTTAATAGAATTTATTTTTAAAATACACGAATTTTATAAATTAAAAAAAATTTTTTTTTTTGTAAGTAAAAAAGGTTTTTCATCATTTTTTTTGGGGGACTTTAAAAATTTATTTAAGTTAAATGTTTTTCAGAATTTTTTTCTTTTAAATTTTTACATCTAAAATAAGAAATAATATTTTAATTCAAAATTTTAATGAAAAAAAAAAATGTTATTTTGACCTTTTTAAATAAAAACAATATTCACAATTTTTTTTTAAATTATAACTTTCATTAATAAAGATTGATCTAAAATTTTTAAACACCTCTAAATTTTTTTGCAAAAACAAACATTTCAACTTATAATTAATTTTATAAATTTACAGACCCCTAAGATGTAGTAATATCATTTTTAAATTTTTTAAATTTTGTTTTTTTTAAAAAAAGTATAAATATATATATATATATATATTTTTATATATATATATATATATATATATATATATATATATATATATATATATATATATATATATATATATATATATATATATATATATATAAAAAAAACCCAAATTTTTTTGTTTTTTATATGCAAAATAAGAAAAAATTATAAATTTTAAAAATAAAAAGAGAAAAATAAAAACTTTTTTGGGGGAAACACAAACATTTTTATTTTTAATACTCACTAAAGAGTTCTTTTTTAGTAAAAAAATAAACAATCCCCTGTAGCCCCAACAATCACCAACTACTGCCCCATGCCCCTGTTTTTATTTTTTATACCTCGGTACAGCCTTGAAGTGGACCGGACGAGACCCCTAAAGAATAAAACACGTTATTTTCTTTTCTTAAAATAATAGTGGGGGGTATTGGGAATGGGAAACATACACCTGTAAAAAATTTTTCGTGACTTGGCTTTTGTAAAAGAATAAATTTTAAAAATTTAAATTTAAAATCATGTTTTTAAGATATGTTTTTACTAGATTTTTAAAATAGTATTTTTTTTCCGGAAACCCTGAAAGTTAAATTTGTTAATTATATAGTTTGGTAATTTTGTGACATGTGAAAACGTACACAAAAATACCTGAGGTTTTTTTTTGGGGTAAAGGGTTTGAATGGGTCTTATTTTCGATTCGTATAAGTCTAAAAACTTTTAAAAATTTAATTAAGGGAAAATTAAAAACGCATTTGGTTTGAAAAATCATCTTCAAATGCATTTAAAATTTGCAATTATTTTATAACTGGTAAATAATGATGGGCCCAAATTTTTTTTTTTTGGGGGGAAAAAAGTTTTACGGGGGTTGCCCTTTTTTTTTTAAAAAACAAAAAAAATTTGAAGAGCAAAAAACCTGCGATTACCTGGTCGCGTAGGATGAAAACGCGTCTTCGGGAGTTTATTACAATTCACCTGATATCAGCCCGATTTTTACTGGGAAGGGGTTTTGTGGTCGCTGAACAAATATATTGAAGGCTGGGAGTACCTGGTGCCCAAAATGTTATAAATCTTTGGAGTTTTACGACAATTTCTTCAAATATCAGCCCAATTTTGTTACCCGGAGGGATTTTCGATGTCGCTGAACACGAATATAATATTGACAAGAGTCTGCAAAGTACTGTATTTTTTATACTAAAATATTATTAAAAAATAATTTTATAAATAAATACATGAGCAGAAATTATAAGTTTTAGTTTTTAACCATTTCCACAAAATTCCAGAAGACGACATTGACACCATATTCGGATCATGATCTGGTACAGAATACTAAAATACGACGATTCTTAGCGCGCACCGTCATATTCGTATTCAGCACCCAAAACCCCGGTAACAAAATGGGGGAATTAGGTCTAAAACTCCAAAAGACGGTTTACACCCATAGCGCCACCGGGTCCCCCCCCCTTGTCAATTTCATTTTATGTTTGCAAAAACCTCTATTTTAGGACGAACTATCGTAAGAGTCGAGAAGATGACGTTTACACCATTCTTAGCGCGCAGCAGGTACCCGGCAGACCCTTGCCAATGTCATATTCGTATTCAGCGACCATAAAAACCCCCCAAGTAAATAAATTGGGCTGATATTAGGAGGAATAGTCGTAAAACTCCAGAAGACGACGTTTACGCCATCCTCAGCGAGCACCAGGAACTCCGCAGGCCCTTGCCAATATCATATTTGTGTTTAGCGACCCCACCGAGTAACAAATTCGGGCTTATTTCCATCATTATTTACCTAGTTATAATTTTTTTGTATTTGTAAACTTTAAAATGCATTTCAAAAATGCATTTTTAAATGCACAAATGCAGTTTTTTATTTCCCATTAATAAAATTTGTTCACAAAGTTTGTAGACGTTTATATAAATCGAATGCAAAAAACCGCATTTAAATCCATCTTACTGCACAAAAAATCCCTCGTGCATTACTTCGTTTCCTGGACTAGTTGCATATTTTAATCGTTTTTTTTTTTTTTGGTTTACTCGTCTAAAAAGTTTCTGTACAATAGGACCACTTCGGTCCTGGTCCCGGAGTATAGCGAATTGGGCCTGTTTAGCCCTATTGACCCCTATGAATTTGCAGATTGCTTAAAGCAGAAAAAAGAAACAACCCCAAATATTCAAAACACTGGCAGATTTGCTGAAAAAAAAATCTAAAAATTAAAATTAATTTTGTAAGAATTTTAGTATAAAATACAGGAGACTCTAGGAATTTTTTGTTATTTATGACGTCTTGTTATGAATGACATATTGGTTTGTTTTGATTGGCCCATTTATAATTTTCAAAAGACAAAAATGGGTGGTGTGTTAAATGATTTTAAGTTTACCTAAAATTTCTTTAGCATCAAACACTGATAACCATGTATTATTTAAATCAACAGATATTAATGCTACACATTTATCTTTATTTAATAATATAAATGCACTTTCTTTTATTTTACGTTTTTTTAAAAAAGTTTCCTTTGCTAAAATTATAGAAGCATTCCAGTTTATTAGGGGGCGTCCGGATGGCGGACCAAATAGACAGGTATAAACTTTTTCCCAGTTTATGTATGGCCGGTTTGCGGACCAAAAATACTTGGAATAAATTTAATTTGAAAAGTTTACCGTTTTTACTTTTAGTGATTAAAAGTTATTAACAAAATTCGCATTTTTTTACAAATTCATTGGCAATAGAGCCTATATTTCTTTTTTTAATAATCCTAAGTCTAAAATATTCCTGTTGATGTTTATTAATTTCTTTCTTTAATAAAAATCATAATTTTTTTGACAAAAAAACGCCCTAATATAATTTTTAAGTTCTCTTTACGGTTTTGTTAAATTACTAGAACAACTTCCAACTTTTTTTTCATTTTGTTCGATGGCGCATTTATGAAAAAGAAAATTTACAGTAGGAAGGAAAACCTAACGACAACTAACCAAAAACTAACCAGAACTAGGTAATAGTTTTTTACGGTCTCCAATAATTGCATCCTGTTTAGATTTTGGGTGAAACCACGTAATAATCATTTGGTTGTTATTTTTACCTACCTGCCTATTAGTCCAGTCACTGGGGGGTTTTGCCCCCGGATTTTTTATAACTGAATCAATTTATTTGAAATTTTGCGTGTTGATAATTAAGTACTTCATGAACAAAAGTTACATAGTGCCGATATGCGCTGCCACCCATGGGATGGTTGCCATCCTTTTTAAAGGGTGGGATTTTTTCACTCAAAATAATCTCGGAATTCGATAACAGGTCAAATTTTAAGCAAAAAGTTTGGTATACATTTTTTTCGCTAGATAAATACTTTTCGAGTTATTCGCTGCTATAAAGTTTAATTTTTTGATAAAAAAAAAGGATTTTGAATAGTTTTTTAGTAATAACTCCAAAACTAAGGGTTTTACGAAAAAAAGTGTAATGAACCAACAGTGCCGCGCCAACATGTGCTGGCGCCTGTGTGCAAAAATTTTGACTTAAAAAAACACGCTATTTTTTTAAGTCATATAAGTCTTGGTAAATAAAACAACCTATATAAAAATAAACAATTATTTATTGTAACAAAACAAAAAATTATTAAAAATTCTTACAGACACAACAGGAGAACAAACAAAATAAGTATTCTTAAAATAATTAAATAAAAAACATATTTGATGTTATAACATAAAAAGCTGAAGGTATAAGCATAAAACTACCAATTCATAGAAAATCCCTTTTCGTGCCTTCAGTTTGAAAAATCTTTTTATAATCTGGTGAATATCAATTACATCTAATACTGAGGACTCTATGGAGATGATAGATGAATTTGTTATCCACTCTGGACTGATGGTAGATCCTAAATAACTTTTTATAAGCTTCAGTTTTGAAAAAGATCGTTCAGCGGTCGCTACAGATACGGGCAAGGTGAGCAGAATACTAATAGCTATTGTTAAATTTGGATAAACGGCAGTTAAATCATTTAAAAGCATAAATTGTAAAATTTTACGTACATCATTATTTAAATCTTTTAACATAGGTTGGAGCTGTATAATTTCTTCTCTTCCTCTATATATCTAAATGATAATTTAACCTTAGTTTTTCTTCCAAGCTTTTACACGAAAGTTTTATTTGTGACTTTTCAGCAGTTCCAATAAGGAAAATCTTTCGCTTACGGAAGTCAATGCTTGATCAAGAATACAGTTTAAAAAAAATAACCTTGTAGGAAGTTTTGGATCCAAAATCAGTTCGTCTTTATGTTTGTAATCAAAATGTTTAGTTTTGTGCCCACGCCGTAGTTGTGTGGATGGTTGAAAACTGGATTCCACATCCAGATTTTCTGCCGTTTTATTTGCTACATTAATAACATCATTAACCCTTCTCTTTGTTTAAAAGTCGAGTCAATTCTTGTAAAGCGTTCAAAGCCATCTGCATGTTTAAAGTTTTTAATTGCAAAACTTTGCTACCGAAGTTAACCTTCATCAAAACTTCATACCAGATGTGCACTGAGCAAATTAATGTAAATGTTGATATTTTTGCTCCTAAACATCTAGCTTGATATTTTCAATTATCATTAAAATTATCTAAATTTGTTATATCACATAACGCATCATAAATTTCTGGTAAGTTTTTATATAATGGCTTTAAAGCCCTAATTCTGCTAGACCATCGAGTATCAGATAAATGCTTTCAATTTAGGCTTGCGAAGTGTTGTTTTATGATATCTCAACGTTTGGTAGACGCTGAGAAATACTTGTTTATTTCTTCGACTAAATTAAAAAGAAACGACTGTTTCGTGATGGATCTTCACAGCATCGTTAACAACTGAATTTAACGTGTAAGTAGCACATGGCATATAATAGGCTCGTGAATTCAGATCTAAAATAATTTTTTGCAATTTGCAATTTTTACCACCCAAATTGAGCCATTTTCATAATCCTGGCCTCTCACGTTATTTATATCTAAATCAAACTTTTTTAATTTCTCTAAATTAAATTATCTATTACGGTGGTATGTAACGGAAAGGGATTGTTGGTATAACGCCACACGCCACTTAGTTTCTTTAGAATATTGAATAGTTTTAAATTTTAAACGGATTCGTTTAAATTTTGGATAGGGGACGTAGTTCACCTTAAAGACAAAACAAGTGTATCTTTACTACCAACTACGTCCTTTATCCGAATCCGTTTAAAATTAAAAACTCTTCAAAATTATAAAGAAACTAAGTGGCGTAATACCTAAAAAACCCTATCCATTACATTTGCACTTGCAATACTCAGACAAAAACGGTCCAGTCGGCAAGTTAAAACAAATCAACAAATCTATTTAATAACAAGACCAATAAGACTCTTCCCTCCCAAACCCTCTCAACCATTCTTTTAATATTTATTAGGTGTGACTGCTGGTTGCTGGTCTGTACAGGATTTTTCTTGTTTTTTTTTTTGACGTAATAAGCCTACCTTTTAATTACTTTAAATACACCGTTAAGATATAGTAACCAAAAGCCTACTTATGACTTATGACATTTTCAAGCACTATTCAAATCCAAATTGTCAAATGGCTTATGTTTAACAATTTTGGTGGACGTTTATTTTTTTGGCTTATGGTGCATTTTTGGCGCCCGTAAAATTATTGTAGCAGCTCTGGTGTTACGCGGCGCCCCTTTATCCTTGGTGCCTGTGTGCGCCGCACACACATGGACGGCGCGGCCCTGTGAACCAAATAAAAGCTTATAAAAAAACAAAGAGATTAATTTTTATGAGTGTTGTAAGTAAAATGTAAACTGAGAAATGGCTGGTCAAAGAAAAAGAATGTTTCGTTGTATCTTTGAATCCAAACATTTCGCGTCAAATAGCGGCAAACGGGTACATTTTTCGAAAAAACTTATTGAACACTTTTTATGGAGCTTGAAAAGACCTTTGAAATAAGCATAAGTAAAAGTTTTGCGCATAAGATTTACGTGAGATTCGAGCATAAAATGGATGTATTTCCCGAATTTTTGTAAAAAAGCGCATTAAAACTAACGTCATGTTCGTTAGGATCAAAATTAATTATATTTCTTTTATATTTTACTTTATTTTCGTAGTATTTATAAGATCTAAAAGTTTAGCCACATTGAAATGTCTAGGTTTTGAAAAAAACATGATTAAAATATATATATTTTTGTAAATATTAAAAAAAACTTTTTTATTAAATAACTTAAACTAACTCTAAAAACTTAGATGATGATAGCTTTTTTACTTTTTTATGACGTTTTGCTTTTAGATTAAAAATTTCTCAAAATTTATTTTAATTTTTTGTTTTAGTTTCTATCTTGACCATTGTGGCCGACTTACCACCGAAACGTAGATTAATATTTGTGATTTTTTGGTTGTTTTTCTTTTTGTTGCAGGCAATCTGCAAGTTCATAGGGGTCAATAGGGCTGGACACTGTCAGCCCATATACCCTGGGACCTGGACCGATAGGTCCCATTTTTCAAAAAGTAGTAGGGCGAGTATCCCAAATAAAACAAATAAAACAAACTATTTATTTTTTTGTATTTTCGTTTATATTTTATGGTAGTGTTTTTGTTACTTGAGATCTTATAGTGTTATTTTATAATATAATAAATTACTATATAAGAGCCTTTTACACATACGAGAATTATTCCGAAAATTATTGCCATAATAGGCATTTTACACATATTTTTATTTGGTTTAAAATAACTCTTTATACCTAAATAAGATTTCTGTCCAATATTTTTTATACAAACTTTTATAACAAGGTTACAAACATCTAAAATTCAAATATAAAACTTTCGCGCAAAAAGACTATCAAAGTCACGAGCCGCTAACCACACATATTCACAATGCCTGATAGTCAAAGGCCACCGGGACTAAATTCCAATATTTCATCTCGGATGAGAGCGAAGTGAATATATATCTAGGTTGTTACAGTTCATTAGGGAATGAATACAATTATATGACTATTTTTAAATACTTTTTTTATAAATATAGACTTAAAAACAACCAACTGTGGCAATATCCAGAAAAAGGAATTTTTTTACCGACCGTCACCTGAAAACAAAAGCTTTTTCTATTTTATAAATTTTTGTGATGATACTAATCCATTGACAGCTGTTTACAAAATTAGCGTTTGTGCGCATAAGTATGACATATCAATACTTTACTGAAATTTATAATTATTATTTATTAATTTACCCTCATCACAGCAAAAATCTTATTAAAACTTTTGATCAAAATTTTTGAACATAATCTTCGCCCTACAACGGCTCTTGAAGACTCTTACGGTGGAAAAAAAAGGTGAAGTAATGAGGTATTATGTATTTTTAATTACTAAAGTTCTTGTATTTATTTACTGTTTTTTTTTTTAATTTTTTTGGAAGGTAGGCAAATTTATTTTGATGTATAACTCTATCATTTTAAACAATTTCATAAAAACTTAAATAAAGCCTTGTGCAGCAAAAACTATTTGATTATGCAACATTCTCAAACTAAAAAAAAAAGTAAAAATCAACTATAGCTAAAAATACTACCATAATTTGAAAGTGATTCAGGATAAGTAAACTAATATTATTTATTATTAGTTCCTATAAAGGCGTATAAAAATAACAGTTAGAATGTAAAAAAAATATAGAACAAAAGAATAATAATAGACGTGAATGCAGTAAATTATGCAAACAATTATTTGACATTTACTGCTCTTAGTACAGTAAGCACATAAATAAATCGTATCTTGAGATCTGTCTTAGGAGGGTACAACTTTTTACGAGCAATTAAGGACTACAAAAATAACTAAATGAAAATGTTAAAATGAAAATGTAATACAGCGAGCTGCAGATGCAACATATTTGAGTCCAACAACGAGTAGAATGCAATAAAACCTGATCAGGATTACCTTCCAGTATGTCTTCCAAGCAAAAAGCGGCAAAAACCAAAATTACAACATATTTGCAAAATATAATTTGGGACACAATTTATTCTATGTACACCAGAAAAGAATAGGTAACATTGGCAGCAGAAAGATAAAAGTTCAAGGAAAAAATGCATATTTTAAATTTTCCATCTACCCCTTAAGAAGATGGATCAAAAGTATAGGCTTAAAATGAAAAAAATGAAATAATATAAAATATTTGATGGACTGCCAGATAATGTTTATAAAAGACTCAATATTATAAGGAAGTATATCAAAAATAAAAATTTAGGTCCAAAACGTTTTACTCAAGTTTTCATTGACGAGACGTGAATATTTAGCAAGGGATCATTTTGTACTAGCTGGCTAGATGACATCTAGCACACAGATTCAATAAAAAACAATAAAAGTAAAATTGTTTTGTTATCTCAACTACAAATGAGTTTAATTCCGACATTAATAATTTTGACGCAAAAATAATATATAATAAATTAAGTACATTTTTTCTAATAAAAACTTTTTTGCGATTTGTCCCGTCCACATGCTTGAAATGACCGTATACCGGTATACCAGTAAAAAACGTAATCTTCTAGTGTCTGACTATGATATATGAACTATAACTATTAAAATAAATAATCACATTTTCAAGAAATTTGGGAAAAATTTAATGGACCTATTTTAACGTTGAATTTTGTTATACATTTGGTACACCTATTTTTTGGACATCCTATATAATATTACATTTAATTTATTAAAGAACCATGAAAAATTATTAATGTGATAAATTTTAAAAATAAAAAAAAATTTATTTACCGATTCTTAAACTTTTAGTGAATACCGCTTTTATATTAAAAATACATCAAAATATTTTTTATCATCCGGAAACAATGAGAGTGGTTTTCTGCTGGTACCAGCTCGAGGGTACTAACCTCTTCTAAGGTCGCTACCGGAACCATAAAGGTAATCCGGTACTGCTCCGGAATCTAGAGCGCCTCGCCTAAAAACTTACTCCGGTGGGCAGTGTTGTCATGCTGTATACTATAATTACATGGTTGCTAATATACACGTTGACTCAAAGATTTTACAATAGTGATTATTTACTGCAATATTTACATTTCAATTTTTTAATAAAAATATTAAGTTAGTTCTCTCGTAAAACGGCTTTTCTTAAGAACTAAATGAAATTGAAATTTCGGGTCAATAAAAGTGTCTTTTATTCAATTAAAAAAAACGAAATTTTTTTATCGTCTGTGAAACGAGATATTAACAATCAAATTGTGCATAATTAACATTGTCGATATTTGTCATGTATTCACTTCGGAATATCTCGAAAACGGTTCCTATGATATATTTTTAAAAACTTATGCAGTATTAAAATATTTTAAGAATAACCTTAATTTTTTTTACGTTTTGTTAAAAAGATATTTATTTTTGAAAGTTTACCAGGTCTGTTTCTTATTAAGAAATAGTGTACACTATTTTATTACTTTTTTACGTAATCGCCCTAATGGAAGGTGTATTTTAGGACTAGGTGGGCCCAAAAAAAATGTAAAATATTCTGAATCTGAATAGACCTCGTGTGTTGTGTTTTCACCCTCCTACAAAAAAAATTTTTTAAGCATTGAGAGAACTTAACTTTTGATAAAGCTATTCGATCCTTTTTGGGGAAAACCTAGATTTGGGGTCCATTCCCCCCAAAAAAACTTTTAAAAAAAATTAAAATTTTTTTTTTTTTTTAAAATATATATATATATATATATATATATATATATATATATTTATAAATAATATTAAAAATTTAAAAAAAAAATTAAAATTTTAAAAAAAAGGATTTATTTGATAAATATGAAAATAATTACTGGGAAAAAGTTGTTAAAAATTTAAAAAGGAGTCTCTTTGCCAATTTTAAAAAAATCGGCCTACTTTTTTTTTTGTAATTAAATTTATTTTAATATCAATTTAAATTTTTAATATCAATTTTGTAAAATTTTTTTGCTGTTAAGTAAGCATTTAAAGCTGACGTTACTGGGCTAATAATTATAAAAGCAAAGTGTCAATAAAGCTTTTCACCCATCAACGCCTACTAGTACAATAATGAGTTGTAAATTTAATTAGTTAATTAATATTAAAATAATTTTTATCACAAGTTAAAAAAAATGGCCTTTTTTTTTTAAAATTGATAAAAAAACTATTTTACGAACAATTTTCCCCAAAAATTTTTCCATATCTTCTCAAAAAAATGCCTTTCTTGAACCATTTAAAGTTTTTCAATTTCTGAGTACCGCGTATAAAATTTGTTAAATGTTTTTATCCCAAACTTACTTTAAAAGAAGCAATAAATAATTTTTTTTCTATTCAACGCCTTTTCCGTGGACGCTGGGTTTTCCACGGAAAAGTGTTAAAAAAAACACTTTTTTTTAATTTTTTCAAAAGATTTGATAAAAAAAATTTTTACTTTTAAGAAGATGGGGAAAAAACTTTAAAATTTTTTGCGGTTTTAAAAAATTTAAAAAAATTAAAATGGTAAAATAAAGGCATTTTTTGAAAAAAATATAAATAAGTTACTAGAAAAGTTGTTCAAACGTAAAAGGTAGTCTCTAAACCCATTTTAAAAAAAAAACGGCCCACTTTTTTTTTTGTAATTAAAATTTCATTATCAATTTACTAATTTAAAATTTTTTTTTTTAGTAGGCGTTGATAGTGACAAGTTTTATTGACACTTGGCTTTTATAATTTATTAGCCCAGATCGTCGCTTTAAATGCTTACTTAACGAAAAAAAATTTTATTATAAATTGATATTTAAAAAATTTAATCACAAATAGAAAAAAATAGGCGGTTTTTTAAAAAAATTTGGGATAAAATTTTAATTTTGAAAACCCCTAACTTATTTCCCAAAATTATAAATAAATCCCCCTTTACCTTTTAAGTTTTTTTTGACCCCCCTATAAAAATTTTAAATTTTTTTTTCTCAATCTTACTCTTAGGAGAAAATTTTTTAAAAATTTTTTTTGAAAAATAAAAAAAAAAAGGGGTTTTTTTTAACCCTTTTCCGTGGACAAAAAAAAAAAAAAAAAAAATTATATATATATATATATATATATATATATATATATATATATATATATATATATATATATATATATTTTTTTTTTTTTATCCGTTGTCTCGAGTCATCTACCTTGAATAAAGGTATACGCTGTATTACCCAATTTTAATAATTGAAGTAGATGGGCTTCCATCTCTTTCTAGAAAAAAAGCTTAAATGATTTTTTGCGTGAGTGAGAGAAGTCGTTTATTTTTAATTGTATCCTGTTTTAAACAAAAAACCGAATAGATGTCCTGAGGATGATTTGAATATATTTCAAAAGCACAGCAAAAAGGTTGGAGCTATGCTTTTTGCTAATTGCATTAAAATTACGAAGATTCCATTTATTAAGTTTTGCATATTTCTTTAGACTTTATCAGCGCTGCATGGCGAAATATAGCGAAATTACCTATTCGAAACTCTTAAACCAGTGAACCGTGGCTGCTCCTCCATTGGGTCATTTGGTCAATGACCTCCCAATATTTTCGACTAATATTTCCGAACAAAAACATAATAATGATATAAATAAAAAATATATTTTTTTCCCATCTTTTAAATTTCCCTTTATTATTCTAAGCATATAAACTCGTTGACCGATTCGGGACCCACAAGTTTCGCGGATCTCCAGATTGGTGGTTTCGTTCTTTGGGCCCAAAAAACCGGGCTCCCCGCCAGCATTGACCGTAAAAACGGGCCCGAGTGCCGATCAAATTTACGAATGGGGATTTCGGCTGCTTTCCAACAGTATAATCCCCATGGTCGGGTCAACAGCCGCGAAGAGGAAATTAGGGTTTTTTTGGGTGTTTTTTGTTATTCATTTTTTTTTGAATTTTTTTTTTCTTTTCTTCAGTCATGCCATATGCATTTGAAATTTTAACTAATGACCTCCCCGAAAGATTGCCACTGCAGTGAACTAAGGAATGGCCATTTTTTTGGTAATTGTTTAAAATCGACACCCCACCTATTTTGGACTGTAAAAAAATGCATCCATTTAAGTTTAACAATTTCTAGTGATTCTTTTTCCCACTTTTCCTTTTCATTTTTTTTCAAAAAATATTTGGTTTTAAAAAAAAAAAAACTTTTTTCGAAAATATTTTCTTTTTTTAAAGAATAAAAATGTTTGACAAGTCAAAAAAATGTATTTGTAAATTTATTTTTTTTTTTTTTTTTTTTAAATGACAAAAAGTCGAAAAATAAATATTTTAATTTTTTTTTTAATTTTTGTATTTTTATTAAACATTAAGAAAAAAATAAAAGGTTTAAAAAACAAAATTATTTTATAAAAATTTTAAGCAAACAGAATTTGAAATTTTAAGCCCTTTAAATTGAATTTACTCTGAGAAAATCAAATTATTGTGTGTAAAAAAGTGTCTTTTTGCGTTTTTTGATTATGTCATATGCCATGTCAACCTGTATGGCACTTTTTAACATTGTTTAACATTTTTCCGTACGTAGGATTTTTACGTTTTCATAGTCGAAAGTATGGTTATTATTTGCCATATGATTGGACAAAGCCGTTCTATTTTTTTTTTTTTGTCATACTTGTGCCACATTAACCGATTTTTAATATATATATATATATATATATATATATATATATATATATATATATATATATATATATATATATATATATATATATATATATATATATATATATATATATATATATATATATATATATATATATATATATATATAAGGGTCCTGCAGCTCACCTCCCGTCTTATGTAGCTCATTTATTATTCACTGTAAAATTTTCATATTTTGCAGGCGTTACCTTTAACCTACGGTGCATTTCAGAAAAATAATTTTGGTTATACAGGGTGTCGCAAAAAAGTGTGACGTCACGATGGTGCATTTTTTTAAATGGAACACTGTGTATTTTTATATATTTAGGTACCTCTTGTAGTCAACTATCTTCCTCTAAAATTTTGTCAACATCGGTTCAGTAATTTCAGAAAAAAAAAAATAAAAAAACTGTTTTGCACCATTGTATTTAAAAATGAATAAAAATACCCATAGGGCTTTATTAATAGAATTAAACAAGGAACTTATTAAGTAGGGTTATATCAGTCGCTTATGTCATCTTGGTTAATTCGAACTGTACAGGGTGTCCAAAATTTAGTGTCAAACTCTTCAAATTTGAAAGCACTTTATTTTTCTTATTTTAAATACAAGCCCCTGTATATTTTTAGGTCGTTAGATGTAGAATTAAAAAACAAACATTTTTCTAATTATAACCCTATCGAAATTCCTGACACATTAAAAGTTATTCGTTAAAATATAATTTTCGCATCTATTTTAATACCAATAACATTGAATAAAAATGATAGGTGGCTATGAAAAACAATTTATTGACATTGGAGTTTCCTAATAACGTTAATTATTACCTAGAAATTGGTTAAAGTTACATAAATGTTAGCCGAAAGTATTAAATTAAAAATTAGATTTATTTAACATTTAAAGTTTTTTTTTAATTATTTTTATTTCAATTAATAAATAATAATTATTTACTCGAATTTTATAATATGTCAAACTAAGATTTTGTAAGTTAAATAAACTCCAATGTCAATAAATTGTTTTTATAGCCACCTATCATTTTTTTATTCAATGTTATTGCTATTAAATAGATGCGAAAATGAGTTTTCAACGAATAACTTTTAAGGTGTCAGGAATTTCGATAGGGTTATAATTAGAAAAAGGTTTGTTTTTAATTCTACATCTAACGACCTAAAAATACAGAGAGCTCGTATTTAAAAATAAGAAAAATAAAGATTGCTTTCAAATATGAAGAGTTTGACAGTAAATTTTGGACACCCTGTACAGTTCGAATTAACCAAACATGACATAAGCGACTGATATAACCCACTTAATAAGTTCCTTGTTTAATTCGTAATCAAGCCCTATGGGTATTTTATTCATTTTTAAATACAATGGTGCAAAATCAGTTTTTTTATATTTTATTTTTTTTCTCTGAAATTACTGAATCGATGTTGACAAAATCAGAAACATAGTTGACTACAAGGGTACCTTAATATATAAAAAAATACACAGTGTTCCATTTAAAAAAATGCACCATCGTGACGTCACACTTTTTTGCGACACCCTGTTATAACCAAAATTATTTTTCTGAGTGCACCGTAGGTTAAACGTCTGCAAAATATGAAAAGTGAATAATAAATGACCTACATAAGACGGGAGGTGTTCTGGCAGGACCCTGTATATACATACATATATATATATATATATATATATATATATATATATATATATATATATATATATATATATATATATATATATATATATATATATATATATATATATATATATATATATATATGTTTTGTCGCAGGTTCTCACGGGTAAAAATGTGTTAACGTTTTTCTTTCGGTAACTCGTGTGTTGTTCGCTGACGTTTCGGCAAAATCACATTTGCCATTATCAAAGCTTAGAAGCTTACTGCTACTTGCATCCTGGGTGTAGTCTGGGCAGGCGTCACGGTTGATTGGTTTTACCTGTCTGTCTCACGGCTGCGTGTTATCGGGCCTGTTGTCGTCCACGGGTGAGGGCTATTTGTATGTTGTTTATTTTCTCTGGTAGGTCTAATTCTATTGTTTATCAAGGCAATTTTCCAGGTATTTGGCAAACGTTGGCTGTCGTCGGTTGTTCAGGTTTTCAGGTCTCTTTTCAATTTCAACGGACTCCCTCACAATTCTCTTCGGTAGGTTTTCGCAGGTAGCAAGCATCCTAGTGTTGGGAAAATCGATTTTGTGTCCAGTGTTTAAGTGTCGTACTAAAGAAGAAGTTGTTGTTCTGTTCTTTACTGCGTTCATGTGTTTATCTCTCCTTGCGCTAATTTTTCTGTTGGTCTGTCCGATATACGAAAGGTTGCATTGTTTGCAGGGTATTTCGTATACACCTTGTTTTCTAAGGATTTTTTCCTTTCGTATAGGTAGAATGTCTCTGATATTTCTGCTGGTCGTGTAGATGGGGGTGATGTTGACGTTTGAGTACTATGCCAATTTTGTCTGTTATTCCTTTTACATAGGGTATAAGGGCTTTATTTCTCTCCTTTTCGTTTGCCTGCGGTTTCTCTTTGCTTTTAATAGGTACGCGTTGGATCGTTTGTTTTTTATATCCATTTTGTATTGAAGGGGCTCCAATATATATATATATATATATATATATATATATATATATATATATATATATATATATATATATATATATATATATATATATATATATATATATATATATATATATATATATATATATATATATATATATATATATATATATATATATATATATATATATATATATATATATATATATATATATATATATAATACAAATATCTTTGTTTCGGAGAAAAGCCAAGTAATTTTTTATTTAAAGTGTTATTTCTACCTTCGACAAGACTGGTTATTATAAAAAATTATACGGATTGAAAATTGTACTTAGCTTGCAAAATTCGAATTTTTTCAGGTCCCTATGCACAATTTTACACAAAAGTATGCAATATTTCAATATAAAATCTCGCTACGGAGAAAAGCTACATTTAGAAAATTCGGTACCTGGAGGTTTCTGGGCAAATTATTTTAAATATAAATTGTGCCCCTCTAATTGTATTCCCTATGCACATGTGTAAATAAATATCTTAAAAATATATTTGGACGTTTAAAATTACTCATCACCATATTGTCAAGAAACCATCCAAGCTTAAATTATAGGCATTGTAAGCAGTGTTACCTATGGGGAAAATGGAAGAATACAGTTATTATTCTTGTTCGAAAAAGCTATGGCTTTCTCTTTTAGTAAATATGTAACTTTTACAAACAATCCTAGATGGAGCTTTAGGTAAATAATTTTTTATTTAGTCAAGAATTGGCTTAAATATACAGTGTGTCCCAAATTGGTGGGGAATGTATGGAGATCTTGAAACCAACGATAGATAGAAAATCGGTTAAATGAGGAAAGTTTTGAACAATTATGTTAGTAAGCTAATCCCATCTACTACATGGTTTTATCTATTCAGGTTTATAAGAAATCTTGAAAAAACCTAAAACATGCATTTTCGAAAATCGGCCATATTTTTTTTATAAGTAAAAATTTTTCATATCTGTAAAAACTTTTTTAAAGCAACTTTTTTTGTAGAATATGACCAAGTAGTCAATTTTTATTTTCTACGTTTCGGGTTTTGAGAATCATCTTCAAATTTATTTTTTCATATGGACGCCATATTGGATTTTTACGCAGCCAAATAGTGCTTTTTATTCTGATTTTAACAATGTATAACATGATATAATTTATTGGCCTTGAGTCCCGCCGTCGTCTTTTTTTTTGTAAAGAATAAAATATTAGTAATTTTCAAAATAGATAAGCTGAACAGATATTTTACAGAAATGGGTTTCGCGACCAAAGCTATAACGTTAATACTGTGTTACAACAAAACTACACCTAACAAGTTAATTGAAACAAGTAAAAACAAAAACAATGAAAAATGGCTAAACTAATATTTCTACTAAAATAAAGATGTAAAATAACGACCTAAAATTTAAAATGTTGTCCATTTCTCTCCATATTTAAATTTTTTTTTAATAGTCCTAACTACCCTATGAATGGTTAACCTAAGTATGTGGAATTCTCTATCAACATCCCTGGCTGAAGATGTTGGATTTTCGTTAAAATGTTGGTTAACTGCAGCATTTCGTTGTCGATTTTTTTTAACGTACTTCTTAGGTCGTGGTTTTTTAAAACTTTGGGGAAATTTAAGAAAAATTTTTAACCAGTTTTTTAAAAATATGTTGGGTTTGGGGTGCTCCCTTTTTAGGAAAATTGTCAAAATTTTCCTTTTTGGGAGCTATATTAACATTTTTAAATTTTTTTGGAAATAACGTTGCAAAATATCAAGTTTTTTTTTAAAAAAATTAACCTTTTTTAAAAGAGTTAAAAAAAAAAGTAATAACGTTCCTGAAAACCAACTTGAAAAGGGGGGCCCCAAAAGACATTTCCCCCGGAAAAAAAAAGGGCCCAAATGAGAAAATATTTTTTTTTTTAAGTAGATGAGGGGTTTTGAACTCCAAACTATAATATATTATACATTGTTGAAACGGAAAAAAAAAGCACTATTTTTGCGAAAAAAAACCCAAAATGGCGCCCATATAAAAAAAAAAATTTTATGATAAATTTTAAAAAACCCCAAACGAAAAAAATAAAAATTGACTATTTTGGGCATATTTTTTCAAAGAAAGTTGCTTTAAAAAAGTTTTTACAGATTTAAAAAATTTTTTACTTAAAAAAAAATATCCGATTTTCAAAAAAAAAGCATGTTTTGGGTTTTTTTAAAAATTTTCCCCCAAAAAAAACCCAAAAAAAAAAAAACCATGTAGAAAAAAAGGTTCTTTAAAAGAAAATTTTTTAAAAACAATTTTTTTCAAAAAATTTTCCCCCCGGGAAAGTTAATTTTTTTTGGTTTAAAAAATAAAGGGTTGGGTTTTTGGGGAATCCCCTTTTTTTTTTTAAATTTTAAGGGGGTTATTGGGAAAAAAAAATTTTTCCCCCATTTTTTTTTTTCGTTTTTTGAAATTTTTTTTAAAAAATTTTAAAATTTTTTTTAAATTTTTTTTTTTCCCGGTTTAAAAATTTTTTTTTTTGGAAAAAAGGGGTTTTTAAAAGGGTAAAAACAATTTTTTAAAAATTTTTGGGGGTTTAAAAATTTTTAAAAATTTTTTAAAAAAAAAATTTTTTAAATTTTTTTTTAATTAAAAAAATTTAAATTTTTTTTTTAAAAAATTTTTAAAAAAATTAGGGGAAAAATTTTTTTTAAATTTTAAAATTTTTTTTTTTAAAAAATTTTTAAAATTTTTTTTTCCCCAAAAAAAATTTCAAATATTTTTTAAAGTTTTAATTTTTCTAAAAAAAATTTTAAAAAAAATTTTTTAAAAAAGAAAATTTCCCCTTTTTTTTTTTAAAATTTTTTTTTTTTGGTTTAAAAAATTTTCCCCAAAAAAAAAAAAAATTTTTTTTCCAAAAAATTTTTTGTTATTTAAAAAAAAAAAAAAAAATTTAAAAAAAAAAAATTTTTTAAAAAAAAAATCTTGCGAAAAAAACTTTTTTTTTAGAACCCCAAAAAATTAAAAAAATTTTTTAAAAATAGCTCAAAAAATTAAATATTTTTTTAAAAAAATTTTAAGGGTTTTTCCCTAAAAAAATTAAAAATTTTTAACCAAAAAAAATTTTACCTTTTTTTTTTTTTTTTTAAAACCGCGTTCAAAAAAAAATTTTAAAAAAATTTAAAAAAAAAAAAACGCCCTTTTTTTTTCCCCAACAATTTATTAATTTTAAAAAAAAAAAAAGGGCCTTTCCCCCCCCTTTAAGCAAGGACTTTGGAAAAACAGGAAAAAAATTTTTTTGAAAAATTTAAAAAATTTGAAAAAAGATGGTGTATTCTATACATTTAAATAAATAAATTCCCCTTGGAAATAAGTTTTAAAGTTCATTTTTCAACAAATAGAAATATTGTTCCTGACCTTCGTCTTCATTGAAGACTCCGAAAGTCAGGACTTTTTTACTAAAAATTTCCTCCTTTTAAGAATTTTTTTTTAAAATGATTTAATTACTAATAGTTTCGGAGTTATTACCAATAAACGAAAAGACTTTTTTTTTTCACCTTAATATGTTAATAACTCTTGCAATTTTTTGCGTACTGAAGAATCCTTCAAATACTTTTACTAGGCATCATTCCAAACCCAACAAGCTATGGCTCATATTTTAAGGATCTTTATTTCGAATTAACACGTTTGTGAACTTGTTGACTAGACTACAAGTGGTCCATTAGACAAAAAAGTTGTTGGGCACCCCCGATTAAAATAATTTTATTGAATGTGCTCTGTTTTTTACGAGTCATTAAATGTCGAAAAAGTTAACAACTTAAAAAAAATAGATAACTTTTTAACAATGGATAAATAAAATTAATAGTTCAAATAAGGTATAAAATAAAATATTCATGTATCTTTGTCATCGAAACCAGCTGCCTGATTGTGCTGATTCATATTTTATTAGATTTTATATCGGGAACGTTTATTAAAGACCTTCAATAAAAAAAATTTATTATTAAAAAGAACTTGTAAAAAAATATGTTTAACCTGGGTTTTTTAAAATTTTTAAATTTTTTAAAAAAATTCCCAAAATTTTTTTTTTTTTTTTTTAAAAAGGGCCCCCCCCCCTTGGGCCCCGGGGGTTTTTTAAAAAAAAAGGGGGGGGGGGAAAAAAAATTTTTTAAAAAAAAAAAAATTTTAAAAAAAAAAAAAAAAAATAAAAGGGGGTTTTTTTAAAAAGGGGTTTTTTTTTTTTTTTTTTAGGTTTTTTGTTTTTAAATAAAATTTTTTTTAAAGAAATTTTTTTAAAAACCCTTTAAAAAAAATTTGGGAAAAATTTTTAAAAAATTTAAAAAGGGACCCAAAAAAGGGGAAAAAAAAAAAAAAAACCCGGGTTTTTTTTTAAAAAAAAATTTTTTTTCCCCTTTTTCCCCAAAAAAAAAGACTAAATTTTGGGGGTTTTGGAAAAAAGGGAAAAAGGAAAAAAAAAAGGGAAAAAAAAAAAAATTTTTACCTTTAAAAAAAGGGGGCCCTTTTCCCCCAAAATTTTTAAAAGGGGGAAAAAATTTTTTTTTTTTTTGGGGGGTTTTTTTTTTTCCCCCCCCCCAAAAAAAAAAAAAAAAAAAAATTTTTTTTTTTTTTTTTTTAAAAAAAAAACCCCCCCTTTTCCGGAAAATTTTTTTTCCTAAAATAATTTTAAAAAATTTTTTTTTCCCAAAAAAATTTTAATTGGGGAAAAAAAAAAATTTTTCCCCCCAAAAAAAACAAAAAAAAATTCAGGGTTAAAAAAAATTAAAGCCCAAAAAAGGGGGTTTTTTTTTTTCATTTCCTTGGGTTTTTTGGGGGTTTTTAAAAAAAAATTAATTTTTTTTAGGGGGGAAAAAACCCGGGGAAAAAAAAAAAATTTTTTTTTTAATTTTGGGTATTTTAAAATTTTAAAAAAATAAAAAATTTTTTCCCCCAATTTTTTAAAAAAAAGGGGGGGAAAAAGGGGCCCTTTAAAAAAAAAAGGGAAAAAAAAAAAAAAAAAAAATTTTTTTAAAGGGAAATTTTTAAAAAATTTCCCCCAAAACCCCCGGGGAAAACCAAAAAAAAATTTTCCCCCCCAAATTTTTTAAAAATTGGGAAAAGGTTTTGGGGAAAAAAAATTTTTAAAATTTTTTTTTTTTAAAAAAAAAAAAAATTTTTTAATTTTTTTGGGGGAAAAAAATTTTTTAAAAAATAAAAAATTTTTAAAAATTTTTCCCCCCGGGGGGGTTTTTAAAAAAAAATTTTTTTTTTAAAAAAAAAAAAAAATTTTTTTTTTTAAAATTTTTTTGGGGGTTTTTTTTAAAAAAAAAAAGGGGTTTTTTTTTTTAAAAGGGCCCCAAAAAAACCCCGGGGAAAAAAATTTTCCGGGTTTTTTTTAAAAAAAAAAAAAAACCCCAAATTTTTTTTAAAAAAAAATTTTGGGGAAAAACCCCTTTTTTTTTTTGGGGCAAAAAACCAAAAAAACCAAAAACCCAAAATTTTAAAACCAAAAAAAAAATTTTTTTTAAGTTTCAAAAAAAAATTTTAAAAAAAAAAGGGGAAAAAAACCCCCCAAAAAAAAAAAAAAAAAAATTTTTTTTTTAAAAAAAATTTTTTTTTTAAAAAAAAAAATTTTTAAAAAATTTTTTTTTAAAAAAATTTTTTTATTTTTTTTTAAAAACCCTTTTTTTTTTTTTTTTTTTTTTTAAAATTTTAATTTTTTTTAAAAAAAATTTTTTAAATTTTTTTAAAAAAAAAAAATTTTTGGGGAAAAAAAAAATTTTTTTTTAAAAAAAATTTTTTTAAAAAAAAGGGTTTTTTGGGTTTCCAAAAAAAAAAGGGGGTTTTAAAAAAAATTTTTAAAAAAAAAAAATTTTTTTTTTTTTTTTTTTTTTTAAAAAAAAAACCCGGGTTTTAAAAAATTTAAAAAAAGTTTTTTTCCCCCAAAAAAATTTTTTTTTGAAATTTTAAAAAAATTTTTTTTAAAAAAAAACAAAAATTTTTTTTTAAAAAAAAAAAAAAATTTTTTCCCCTTTTTTTTTTAATTTAAAAAATTAAAAAAAAAAAAATTTTTTTTAAATTTTTAAAAAAAAAATTTTTTTCCCAAAATTTTTTTTTTTAAAAAAAAAAAATTTTTAAAAAATTTTTTTTTTTAATTTTGGGGGAAAAAAAAAAAAAAATTCCAAAAAAAAAAAATTTTTTTCCAAAGTTGGGGGCCCCAAAATTTAAAAAAAATTTTTTAAAATTTTTGGAAAAAAAACCCAAAAAAAAAAATTTTTAAAAAAAAAAAAAAAGAAAAATTTTTTTTTCCCAAAAAAAGGGGGAAAAAAAAAATTTTTTAAAAAAAAATTTTTTACCCAAAACCCCTTAAAAATTTTCCCCCTTTTTTTTTTTAAACCAAAAAAACCAAAATTTTTTTAAAAAAAAAAAAAAAAAAAAAAAAAAAGGTTTTAAAATTTTTAAAAAGGGTTTTTCCCCTTTTTTTTGGAAATTTTTCCCCCTTTCCCCCCTTTTTTTTTTAGTCCATTATCAGGTAGGAACTACTGCGATAGCTTTGAATTGTAGTAGCTGAACTCCTTTAGGCCCATTTAGCCCTTTCTATGGATATTAAATGAGACTCCGCTATGCAGCTCATGATGCAGTCGAAAAAGAAGGCTAGATACTAAAATATGGCCAAATTTATAGTCTATTTGTTTTTTATGAATCGATTCTTTTATCGTCTTAAATTTGAGTTTGTAAAAGGTTGATAGGGAATCTCGTCTTGGTTTTCACTTCTCTTGTCTTAAGCACATATTCTTAACGTATGTAACAAAAGTTAATAACGTTGTTTTTAATAGCTACTTAACAATAAACACAATTTAAATTATACTTAGAGGTCCAATGTCTTTAATGGTACGCAATTTTCGATTAACCTGCCGCATCATGTTCTGGATGGTGTTATTGTCTACGCGAATTTTTTGGATTATCCAGCATCGTAACTGTTGATAATTTTCAGCTTCCCAGCCGTTATCGTAAACTTTTCTACTTAATATTGCCCAAAAATCTTCCATCGGATGAGCCTGGGGAATATTTGGGGAGTTGTCATTTTGGGCACAAATGGAATGTTGTGAGTCTCTAACCAATTTCTTGTTGTTCTAGAGTAGTGACGTGAGACACGCAAGATCGGGCCAAAATATAATGTCATCGTTAAGGTGATGTGTGTTAATAAAATCAACCAATTTCAGAAGGCATCGCTTAGTATAAATATTAAAATCCAATGCCTCACCCCTCACACGTCCAACATAAGACCTTGAAATGCTCATCGCTGATATAGCACACCAGACTAAAACCTTGTCCTCAACCTCAAATTTCTTTTCTGATTTATATTTAACGTTTCTTGGGCAATTTTGTATATCATCTGTATAAAATCAGTCATTACTTTGATCACAGCTTTGTTGGCTGTGAATTGGTGTCTTCTTAATGCCAGGCACAATATTGGGATTCTGCGCAACTGTTCCTTAGTGTATTTTGGACATTTTTTCCGTTTTCGATACTTCAGGCCGTTTCTGCTTAGTTCTCTACTAACGGTCATGTGAAATCTACGACACAATTTCTGAGTCGATTTTCCCAATCGGTCTTTTGCGTATTTCACTAACCTATTTGACTGGGCATTGGCCAAAGCTTTAGGCCGTCCGCTTTTTGGAAGATTTACACATGGTATACCTTGTTCGTATTCAGCTATGGTTTTATAAATGGTCGAAACTGCGACATTTTTTCCTCTAAATATATTTTCAATTTCACGTTTTGGCAACCGTCCAACTAAATTGTATACAGATTCTTGGATATCCAGTTTGTACGCCATAATTTTTTTAATATTAAACAAATATAATATGACATACTGACGTTTAAAAATAATCTAAAATTTGTTTTCAATGGCGACTAGATTCGAAGTTATTTAGGATTGATTATCATACCATACACTTTTTTTGATAACATTTGTTACATACGTTGTTTTATTCTCTAAAATCAATTTTAGGAACAAAAATCTACCAGAAAAGTGAACTCAAACAGTGGAATTTTAAAATACAAGGCGCAAAGAATTTTAACGTCCAATAAATATCATCCCTATGTTGTTATTATTACCCTCAGACGAAAAAGAAATTACCCCATATTTGCACATTGGTGATGATGTGAAAAGATTGGAATTTTGTCATTGGTTATTAACTAAGTCTAACAAGAATCCTTTTTTTACAAAAAAGTTATTTAATCAGATGAATGTCGAATAAGAAGTTTTAGTATTCTAAACCGACGTAATAAAACATATTGGATCCCCACATGGTAAGACCTGTCGATTTAGGGTAAATATAAGTTTTTTTTAATTTCAAAATAAACTGGTGTATCGCTGTTTTGAAGAAAATTTAAATGCAGATAGATATCTGGACTTATTTCAATAAATCCTTTTTGATGATGTTGGCGCCCTTACCCATAATGCTCATAAAATAAGAGATTATTTAAATACTTCTTTTAGAAACCTTTGAATAGGAACCATGGACCGATAAACTCGCCACCACAATATCCGGATCTAACACCTCGAGATTTCTTTGGGAAATGTTAGAAAATTAAATTTATAAAGAAGTCACCTCATTTGATAAACAACTTGACCAAAGAATTATGTTTGTGCCTATTAAGTGTTCGATTGGTGTGAAATTTACGGTGAATTTAAAAACAAGAAAATTCTAAAAGTTATAGACTAAGTAGAAACCTTAAGGGCACACAAAATTAATTTTTTATTTGGTGTTCTTTTATTATTTTTGATTTCGGTGCCTCGCGACTTCCACGAAATTTAGAACGTGGTAGGTTGTCAATTGATTTAATAAAGAGCTAACTAACTGATTTTTAAATAATAGCGATAAATGTTATTGCCAAAAACTGATCGAAATCAATAGGAAATTAAGAAACAAATCCCCTAAGGTGTGTCCTCGTCTGCAGCACGAAGCCATACAAAAATTAAGTGTGTGTCGGTGACGTAGTTATGGTCATTCCAAACGGTATTGAAAGTTCGCCTACATAAATTGTTTTACGTAATCACATTCTGTTTACTACATGATTGATCTGGATTTTAAATTACCAGTCATGAGTCTAAATAAAGAGATATAAGAAGTTTTTATATTTTTAAAACCTGCTACCTTGAACGAATAATACTCTTTAAAAATGTACAAAACATAAATTAAACCAATTAAATCGGCTAAAAAAGTAACTCAAAATTATGAAATAACACTTTTATATGTACAGGATGTCCCATTTTTGATGGTTTTGCGGGGTATCTCGATTATTAGCAGAGATAGAAGGATGCGGTTTTCGCATCATTGCGCTAATTTTTCATAAAATGAAAGATGCCGTTAACAAATTTGTCATAGCCAATTATTAGATACGGGGGGTTTTTGAAAACTTTGCATTTTCGGGCACTCCTTATATCTCAGCTATCTTATGAGTTATCCAAAAGATAAAAACGCATTCTGATAGATATTTTTACGTAGAATCTAGTGGCGTACTTAGATTTTTTCTAGAGAGTACAGTTTTTGAGATAACAACCAAACATACTTTTTTTTTTAAATGGGACACCCTAAATATGTTTGGTCGACCTAATTTAGCTTTTTATAAGCAAGTTTTCCTCACACAATCAAAAAATACAAACCGAAAATCCTTATTGGCGGTTTTATAAGGCGCTGAATCATAATTTCACGGCGGAAACGACCCTCCGAACACCTGATGCACCGTAACCTGGCCCTAAACGTCATCTCCGTGGAACTCTTCCAAAATTCACGTGGAGAAGGAGAGAAACTCGGCGCCCGGGGTTTTTGTGGACGTTCTCTTTGAGAATTTTCTGACAAGACCGCCAAAAACAACCCGAAAATCATTGTAGGGCCGTTTTTTGGGGCGTTTAACTTCAATTTTACGTTGAAAACGATTCCCCGAACACCTAGTGCACAGGAACCTGGGCCTGAACGAGGGCCCCAGGCGAGAGTTAAACATCAATGAATGTGTCAAATTGAGATGAGATCCGCGTCCTGGTTCCGGTGCACCAGGTGTTCAGGAGGTCGTTTTTAACGTTAAATTTGGATTCAGCGACTCTAAAAACGCCCCCACAATGATTTTCGGGTTGTTTTTGGCAATCCTGTCAGAAAAACTCTAGGTGGTTCCGGCGCACCAAGTGTCTGGGGGGTGTTCGCCGATGCCGTATTTGAATTCAGCGACCCAAAAAACTCCCGGGCGTCGAGTTTTTCTCCTTCCCCGCGTGAATTTCGGGTGAGCCCCATGGAGATGACGTTCATCGGCGTTCCTAAGCTCCAGGTAGCTGTGGGTCAATTTGAACATTATAAACGTAATTAGTGACCTCAAAAACCCGCGAGGACCCGATTTGGGTCAGTTCCGACTCTATTTACAAAGTTATTAAATTTCCCAAAAGCCGTAAAAAAATGCATTTTTGAATGCATTTTTGGCTGTAGCAATGCAATTTGCGGTTTGTATAAGTCACAAAGTAGGTACTTTTTTTACAAAAAAATTTTGAAAGCGAATGCAAAAAACCGCATTCCGATCCGTCTTAGTGCAAAAAATCCCAAATTTTGGCCTTTTTAGTGCTTCATTGCCTGGACGAATATTGTTAGTGTAAAAGTAAAAGAAAACTTTGAGGATATACGCTTTAATTAACTTAAATGAAACTAATATGACAATGACAATAACCTTGACAAAAACAAATATACATAAGGTAAATCAAGGTAATAAGAAGGTATAGGGTATATCACAACATTCTTTCCCTCTACCTTGTAACATAGTCACGTAGATAGCTTGGACATTGTCTATTACGTCTCGTACGGTCAACAGATAAATTGTCATTAAGTTCACCTTCATTTTGAATTTGGTCATCATAGAAAATCCCACCAGGTGGAACCTGATTTGGGTTTTGCTGTGTCATCTGAACAGGCTGAATTTCTGAATCAGAACGAATGTCTGGCGAGTTTGCATCCAATACTGGTTGCTTCCTGCGGGCCAATGGCATCACCTATTTCTTTAATCTGGGTGTTTGTCGAGGAAGGAGGAGGATTTTCAAGTCAAGGAAGTTTTGACTCAATGCCATATCTCCACGCGGGGCTAAATGTCGCGTAGTGACGGTAGTCTCCGTTCCATTTACATTACGAGAGGTTCATATTTGCTATTTCTAACGTTTCTTCTGTAGAAAACTGGTCCAGAGATGAAAAGCCAAGTAGGTATTGAACAGACATTGGTAGATCGACGCGAGTGGTTGAACATTCTTTCGTAAGGGGTGCAGTTGGTAGCAGTACGCAACAAAGATCTTATAGAATAAAGAGCGTCTTGTAAAACTAGTTCCCACTGAGTTATTTTGGGGTTCTTAGATTTCAAAGCAAGCTGGATTGTTTGCCAAAAATTGCAAATAGCTGACCTAGACATTTTATTACAGTTGCTGAAGTCATATCAGAACATGGAAAAAACAAATTTAAAAATTTTTGTTTAAAGAAATGGGACTGGACCTATAAAGTCAATATTCAACCTTTCAAAGGGTGATGTCGATTTTTATGAAAACACCTTGATTCTTGTGAAATTTTGGCTTTAATTCTGCGCATACAGGACATGATGCTGTTATTTTTACAACGGACCCAATGATAAAGCCGAGTAACTCCAGGATGGCATAGGGCATCAGGATGTTCATAAAGAGCTTTGATGTTCTGTGTTGCTGAACAAATCCTCGACAGGGTATCAGCTACATTGTTTT
The DNA here is from genome assembly GCA_019359885.1 of Listronotus oregonensis. Classification (NCBI taxonomy): domain Eukaryota; kingdom Metazoa; phylum Arthropoda; class Insecta; order Coleoptera; family Curculionidae; genus Listronotus; species Listronotus oregonensis. The sequence goes on along the minus strand of JAHBCN010004717.1, from coordinate 2,624 downwards.
TATTTCCAGGTCTATAAATGATGTCATAATGGTAACATGATAACTCCAAACGCCATCTTCAAATCTTTTCATTTTTAATTTTGCCATGGTTTTTAGTGTCGAACATAAATGTCACAGATCTTTGATCAGTTATAAGTCTGAAATGCTTTGTTACAAGAAAATGTCTCCATTTTCTCAATGCTTCCACAATTGCGCACGCTTCTTTTTCTACTGATGAATGATTTTGCTCTGTTTTAGAAAGAGTACGTGAGAAAAATGCTACTGGCCTTCTAAGCTGAGAAAGTTGCGCACCAATGGCGAACTCTGAAGCATCTGTTTCTACTGTGAACATGGCGTGATCGTCAATTGATGAGACTACAGCAGCTATATCTTCTTTCAAATTTTTAAAAGCCAGAATAGCCTCTTCAGACAATGGAAAATTCTTACAGTGAACTAGTGGTTGGATTTTCTTAGAAAATTTTGGCACCCATTTTGAAAAGTGAGCAAACATTCCGAGTACACGGCGGAGAGAGCTAACATTATTTGGACATGGTAGTTCCAAAAGTGGTCGTAATCGATCAGGGTCTGGTCGGAGTGTTTTCTTAGTAATAGTATACCCAAGAAGATTTATAACGTTTGAAGAAATGCAGCATTTTTCTTGGTTTAGAGTTAAGTTATATTTTGTGACGGTATCCATAAAGAGTTTCAAATTTTTATCATGATGCGACTGATTTATCCCACAAATCGTAACATCGTCCAAATATGCAAATGTGTCTTGCAAACCTTCGTTTCTAATAATATTATCAACTGTTCGTTTGAAAGATGCGACACCATTAGTGACCCCAAATGGATTTCTTCTAAACTGATAAAGTCTGTCACAAGCTTCAAAAGCAGTAAATTTCTTTTCATTCTCCCTAATAGGAATCTGATGGTAAGCACTACGAAGATCAATAGTGGAAAATACTTCATACTGAGCGACTCGATGAACAATATCTTCTATTCTAGGAAGTGGATATGCATCCAGAAGTGTGAATTTATTAATTGTCTGTAAATAGTCAATCACCATTGGCTTCTTATGATTTTCGCTAGTAGTTACTAAAGCCTGTGCGCGCCATGGAGAGTCACTTAATTCAATAATCTTCTCCTTTAATAGCTTGTGAATTTCTTGTTCTATAAACTTCGAGTCTGCAGCTGTATACCAACGTGATTTGACTGCGATTGGCTTACAATTTGCGGTAAGGTTCGAAAACAACGAAACAGGTTCTATGTTGGCCATTGCTAGGCTACAAATTGTTAAAGGTGACCTTTGACCACCAAACCTGACACCTCCAATCCAGAATGTTGACTGAGTACATCGTGACCAATAATCATATCTGCGCATAGCTCTTCTAGCACCAATAACTTAATGTTTTTGTAAAAATTTGACTGTATATGTAAATCTACAATACAATATCCTAAAACTTGAGACTTAAAAGATGTGGAAACCATAGATACACATGAATTGGAAGGAAATATTTTAAATTTTCTGTCTTTGGCTATTTTATAACATAAATAACTGTCTGAGCTTCCCGTATCGATTAAAGCATCTACCTGAGTGCCATTTACTTCGACTTGAAGTATGACGTTTGACAAGCATTTAGGAGATGCGGCCGAGATAGTTGCAAGTAAAGCTGATGCATGTTTTGTTGGTTTTTTTAAATATTTACGAGACTGGCACACCTTCAAGAAATGACCCATTTTGTTGCAGTTGTGACAAATCGAATTTCGAGCGGGACAGACAGTTCGTATATGCCTATCATTTCCACAAAAATAGCATTTTGGGGATACAGCAGCGGTAGTTGAACATTCAGAATTATTAATCTGGGCACTTTCTTTTGGATCCACTCTTGCTGATGCGGCAGTGTTATTAAAATGAAAATAATAAGATTCTGACTGATATATTGCCATTTCAACAGACCTAGCCTTTTCAAAAGCCTCATCCAAACTAAGGGTTATATTTTCTAGTAGACGTTGTCTAATTTTTGGTGAGCTCAAGCCAGTGATAAAAGAATCTCTAATGAAATCATCTCTGTTTTGATCCGCAGAGACAGCTTTAAAATTACATTCTTTGCTCATTTGCTTAAGAACTTGTAAAAATTGATCAATAGGCTCACTAGGTTGTTGTCTTCGGGTCGCAAGTGATTGTCGGGCGAATATTGCATTCTTTGGTTTAACATACAATTGTTCCAAAACCTTTATAACATTTTTATAGCTTGTTGACTCACTGATGTTTGATGTTTCTACCAAGGCGTTCTGGTTAATGTTCTGAGAAAAATAACAGGCATGAGATCCCTCCCCCAATTTTTTCCATTTATTGAACTCATAAAAAGGGAGGAAATTCCATCAAAACCGTTTATGTAAAATAGTTGCCAAGTTCCTATCCAAAAATCTTGAGCTCTTAGTGTACTAAGAATCTAAAATTAGACAAAGTTTGTCTACTATTTTGTTTCACTCTTTTTTGAATTGACTAATTTAATGAAAAGACACGTTAATACAGACAGATCAGTAAAAAACATGCCAAGTCAAAAAAGAGTTGACAACTTGGTTCAATTTAAGATCTCATTACTTTAAGAGGCCGAGATTTTTGAATAGGAACGCCTTATTTT